>JAWPHD010003263.1:0-223825 GCA_037043455.1 Cyrtodaria siliqua | reverse complement strand
AAACAGACATATTTTAAGGGCTATCAGAATTTGGATTCCATGGGAGCCCAGGGTTACATAAACCAAAATTACTTAAGCAGCCCTTAAGATAATGCTATAAGGAACTAATGGCCAAATTTGGTTGTGCTAGGGTAAGAATTGTAAGAGATATAGACTTGTAAACACAGCTTACACGCAAAATTTGATGTGAAATGGAGCACATAATTTGGGTTCCATGGGAGCCCATGGTTACAGGAACCAAAATTGCTTATGCAGTCCTTAAGATAATGCTACAAGGAAGCCCATGAACAAATTTGGTTGTGCTAGGATAAGAAATGTAAGAGATATAGACTTGTAAACACAGCTTACACGCAAACCTTGATGTGGGACGCCGACGCCGACACCAACGCAAACACCAACGCCGACGCCAACCCCGACCCCGGGGTGATTACATAAGCTCTCTTATTCTTCGAATAGTCGAGCTAAAAATGGTGAATATATATCAAAAACACAACATTAAAAGTCAAATGAATATTGTAAATTCAAAAACATTGCAAACCACATGAGATTATTTTTTAATGCGCTTGATACAAATTTATTTACATATAATATTAGTTTGAATATAACATACAATGATGCAAGAGTTGTAGTCCATCATTGTTTTTGTTTTAATGGTGGTTTACGTAATTTTAGCACATGAAAGGCAATATATGACGGTCATTTCTTCTTTTTATGCCTCTAACAAAACAACTGACTGTCAAATATAGCATAACATGTGCTAAAAATGACGTAAAACAACATTCAAATCCAATGATGATGATTTCTAAGGTTTAAAGTCCCTCTACCATATGAGCCCCCGGGAAGAATCCCCTGTTGGCTCGGCATTATGTCTGGACTATTGCGTGAGTGATTGTGTGTAGTGCTATGTATCTATCTACAGTCTACTTGAAGCAGATATAGTGCTGCCACACTGAAATACCACGCCGTAGTACATGATACCCCACCCAGACACATTATTCTGACACTGGGTTGACCAGACGTAGTACTACCCATTATTTGCTTGTCAGGCATGGGTTACAAGTAACTACTCCATTTTAAAGTCTTTGGTATGACGCGGTCAGGGGACTCGAACCACGACCTCCCGAATGCAAGGCAGACACTCTAACCACTACACCACAATGCTTCGGTGAAATCCAATACAATAACGCACAACTCTTGTGTAATTAATCTTTAACAATACAATGATGCACAAATTTTAATTAATCTCTAACTTTTATAATTATTATAATTTTGATTCATGCATGCATAGAATTTCAAACTGTATATTTGAACACCATTATTGCTATTTCCTCTTCATAAACTAGAACTATCACTGAAGGTGATGAATACCCTGCTTTTTTTTACCCTAAGTCAAACAAAGGGCCATAATTCTGTGAAAAATTAGGCAATCAACTAAAGGTGATGTAGAGGGACATAAGGTCATCAGTTGTTATGAGTATATGAAGTTTGGGAACAACCAATTCATTTTGAGAAATGCTAGTAATAACAAGAGGTCAATGTCCTTGAAGCTCTACTGATAGGTTTTTGATAGCTGGATCAGCATTCCTGTGAAGTTTCATGACAATCCGTCAAGTAGTTTCAGGGGAGTAGTCGGTACAAGATTTCATTATATAACTCTATGTAAACAAAGATGGCCACTGGCGGCCATGTTTAACGTCAAATCAAAATAATTATTGACAAGGATCAACATCATGTCATACTGATCATTTTAGAAAAAGACCCATATCAATATCACTACAAACTTGTATTTTGAAAATCTATTTTTAGCCATGGTGGCCATCTTGAATTTCCGACCGACATGAAATTGCTAGGATCAATTAGACATCAAGAGCAACATTCCTGTGAAGTTTCATGAAAATCCGTCGAGTAGTTACAGAGGAGTAGTCGCTACAAATGTTTACTAGATAACTCTATGTAAACAAAGATGGCTGCTGACAGCCATGTTTAACATCGAATCAAAACGATTTTCCACAAGATAGTTTTTTAGAAGTAGTCGCTACAAACTTGTTTTTTGAAAATATATTTTTAGCTGTGGCGGCCATCTTGAATTTCCGGCTGACATGAAGTTTTGACAGGATCAATGAGACATCAAGAGCAACATTCGTGTGAAGTTTCATGAAAATCCGTCAAGTAGTTTCAGAGGAGTAGTCGCTACAAGTTTTCATTATATAACTCTATGTAAACAAAGATGGCTTCTGGCATCCATGTTTAACGTCGAATCAAAATAATTTTCGACAAGAATCAACATCATGTCATACTGATCATTTTAGGAAAAGACTCATTATCAATATCACTTATAGTTTTCAAGAAGTAGTCGTTTCAAACTTGTTTTTTGAAAATTTATTTTTAGCCGTGGCGGCCATATTGAATTTCCGGCCTACTTGAAGTTTGCAAGGATCAATTAGACATCAAGAGTAACATTCCTGTGAAGTTTCATGAAAATCCGTCAAGTAGTTTCAGAGGAGTATTCGCTACAAGTTTTCATTATATAACTCTATGTAAACAAAGATGGCCGCTGGCGACTATGTTTAACGTCGAATCAAAATAATTTTTGACAAGGATCAACATCATTCCATACTGATCATTTTAGAAAAACTCCCATATCAATATCACTTATAGTTTTCAAGAAGTACTCGCTACAAACTTGTTTTTTTGAAAATCTATTTTTAGCTGTGGTGTCCATCTTGTATTTCCGACCAACCTGAAATGTTGCTAGGATTATTAAGACAACAAGAGCAACATGCCTGTGAAGTTTCATGGAAATCTGTCAAGTAATTTCAGAGGAGTAGTCGCTACAAGTTTTTACTAAATAACTCTATGGAAACAAAGATGGCCACTAACAGCCATGTTTAACGTCGAATCAAAACGATTTTCGACAAGGACCAACATCATGTCATGCTGATCATGTTAGAAAAAGTCCCATATCAATATCACTTAGAGTTTTCAAGAAGTAGTCGCTACAAACTTGTTTTTTAAATATCTATTTTTAGATTTGGTGGCCAACTTGGATTTCACATCAACATGAATTTCAGAGGAGTAGTCGGTACAAAAAAAAGTTTATGGAAGGACAGACGGACAGACGGATGACGGACACCGCACCCCGGCATAAGCTCTGATGATCTCTGATCAGTAGAGCTAAAAATGTGTTACATGACATGACGGGACAAAAATGTGTTACATGACTGGATGGGACGAAAATGTGTTAAGCAACGGGATGGGACAAAAATGTGTTACGCGACACAATGCGACGTTACGGACAATGTGATTCCTATATTGCCCCCAAATTCACTTTGTGAAATGGGCGGTATAAATAGTACATAATTACAAGAGATAGAAGTAACTTATTTTCTTGGCAAAACCAGATACAGCTAGACTAAATATGCATACAACTTTGAGGTTAATTAAAGCATGCTCAAACCAACAAGTTGGGTATATAATGGAAATGTTTTAATATACAAGTTGGAGCCATGCTTTTTAAAGATATAATCAAAATGACTATAGTGTTTGTTAAATTTTGAAAAACATGCAACATATTGCATAATACAATCAGGGGCGTACCTGGGCATACGCACTGACGCACGTGCGTACAGGCTATTAAACAAGCAAACAAATAAAAAAGGCTAAAAATGCGAAAAATGCAATAAGAACTGAAGGTATAGTGGGGTTAGGCACATTTGTGAATCCAAAACTCGATGGTGCGTATACCTAAATTAGCCCCAGGAACGCCCCTGACAATAAACATTAAAATTCTGCTTCACATGTTCCGGAGATTTTCACTTACTGATTTTGTATCTTTAAGGGCACTCTCTACAATTCTATCAAATATAATCCCCGACATAGGAACTTCTGCTTTTCGTTGTCTTTTGTATTTATCTAAAAACATGATACATTGAATTTTCTTGAAGCATACTTCCTTGACCCAACAAATCATATCTTGTTTGTATCTATGGTCTGATTGTCAGCTATATCTGTGTTTGTCAGCCAGATTATTTGCAGTGTATAACCCTTGTCAGATATCTGTATTTGTCAGGCAGACTATTTGCTATGTATATCCCTTGTCAGATATCTGTGCTTGTCTGTCGGACTATTTACTATGTATAACCCTTGTCAGATATCTGTGTTTGTCAGGCATACTATTTACTGTGTATAACCCTTGTCAGCTATCTGTGTTTGTAAGGCAAACTATTTACTATGTATAACCCTTGTCAGCTATCTGTGTTTGTCAGGCAGACTATTTACTGTGTATAACCCTTGTCAGCTATCTGTGTTTGTCAGGCAGACTATTTACTGTGTATAACCCTTGACTGCTATCTGTGTTTGTCAGGCAGACTATTTACTGTGTATAACCCTTGTCAGCTATCTGTGTTTGTCAGGCAGACTATTTACTGTGTATAACCATTGTCAGCTATCTGTGTTTATCAGGCAGACTATTTATTATGTATAACCCTTGTCAACTATCTGTGTTTTTCAGGCAGATTATTTACTGTGTATAACCCTTGTCAGCTATCTGTGTTTATCAGGCAGACTATTTATTATGTATAACCCTTGTCAGCTATCTGTGTTTGTCAGGCAGACTATTTACTATGTATAATCTGTGTTTGTCAGGCACACTATTTACTAGGTATAACCCTTGTCAACTATCTGTGTTTGTCAGGCAGACTATTTACTGTGTATAACCCTTGTCAGCTATATGTGTTTGTCAGGCAGACTATTTGCTATGTATAACCATTGTCAGCTATCTGTGTTTGTCATGCAGACTATTTATTATATATAACCCTTGTCAACTATCTGTGTTTTTCAGGCAGACTGTTTACTGTGTGTAACCCTTGTCGGCTATCTGTGTTTGTCAGGCAGACTATTTACTATGTGTAACCCTTGTCAGCTATCTGTGTTTGTAAGGCAGACTATTTACTGTGTATAACCCTTGTCAGCTATCTGTGTTTGACAGGCAGACTATTTACTATGTATAACCCTTGTCAGCTATCTGTGTTTGTCAGGCATACTTTTTACTGTGTATAACCCTTGTCAGCTATCTGTGTTTGTAAGGCAGACTATTTACTTTGTATAACCCTTGTCAGCTATCTGTGTTTGTCAGGCAGACTATTTACTGTGTATAACCCTTGTCAGCTATCTGTGTTTGTCAGGCAGACTATTTACTATGTATAACCCTTGCCAGCTATCTGTGTTTGTCAGGCAGACCATTTACTATGTAGAAGTAAGGCAGACTATTTACTTTGTATAACCCTTGTCTTCTATCTGTGTTTGTAAGGCAGACTAATTACTATGTATAACCCTTGTCTGCTATCTGTGTTTGTAAGGCAGACTATTTACTATGTATAACCCTTGTCAGCTATCTGTGTTTGTAAGGCAGACTATTTACTGTGTATAAACCTTGGCAACTATCTGTGTTTGTCGGGCAGACTATTTACTGTGTATAACCCTTGTCAGCTATCTGTGTTTGTAAGGCAGACTATTTACTGTGTATAACCCTTGTCAACTATCTGTGTTTGTAAGGCAGACTATTTACTATGTATAACCCTTGTCATCTATCTGTGTTTGTCAGGCAGACTATTTACTATGTATAACCCTTGTCAGCTATCTGTATTTGTCAGGCAGACTATTTACTATGTATAACCCTTGTCTGCTATCTGAGTTTATTAGGCAGTTACAATGTATAACCCTTGTCAGATATTTGTGTTTGTCAGGCAGGCTATTTACTTAGTATAACCCTTGTCTGCTATCTGTGTTTGTCAGGCAGACTATTTACTGTGTATAACCCTTGTCAGCTATCTGTGTTTGTCAGGCAGACTATTTACTGTGTATAACCCTTGTCAGATATCTGTGTTTTTCAGGCAGGCTATTTACTAAGTATAACCCTTGTCTGCTATCTGTGTTTGTCAGGCAGACTATTTACTATGTATAACACTTGTCAGATATGTTTTCAGGCAGGCTATTTACTATGTATAACCCTTGTTAATTACCTGTCAGATTGACTGTTTACCATGTATAACGCTTGCCAGATATCTGTGTTTGTGTTTGTCAGGCAGACTACTTACTTTGTATAACCCTTGTCAGTGATATGTGTCCATGTATAACCCTGGTCAGTGATCTGTGTCTCAGCTATCTGTGATATATACATTACCAAGTCATTGCCATTATTTCAGATACTTTATGGTAAACTGCTTTCGATTTTCACCAATATTATTTGTAGGTCTGTTTTAAATCTCAGACAAGTCCTAAAATGAGCAAAATGGAAACATGCATATTTAATATGTTGTAACTACACATAAATAAAGAAGAAATAAAAACAGAATTGCACGGAACCCTCAAATTATGTTAACAACATAGAACTAGTTTACACATCTATAGTCCTTTCAGGGGGCGACAAGAGGCCTGAATTTTCGTTTCAAATTTTTAATATATCGGGCATATTGGCCGGTGCTCGACGTCTGATAAACCGGGAGAATTCACCAGTGGTCCATGATACGGAAGCATGCAAGCAAAAAACATGTGCACAAGACGGGTACATAACAAGGATACTTGACAAAGTCTATGCACGAGTTGGCTATGAGGCCCAATGCAGTTCTCTCATTGAAGGATGACATATGGTAACACATCTTTCTAACTGTACGAAAATATAAAATTAACATCTCATGCTCACCTCACACAATATGCAATACATAATATCGACAAGACAAAACTACATGCTGTATTTAAATCATTTAACAAATGAAAAGTTAATAAATCTAATTTTAACCTACAGTCTAATATTGATTGGTCTATTGATGTGTTTACAGATGTAGACTTGGCAATGTCCCGCTAGTTGAACTTGCAAGAACCTTTTCAAATTTTCAAATGCAAAACTTAAAGGGCCTGGAGGTGATCTGGAACCATCGTTGGTTTCAATCCAAATTCGAATACATCATCATAATGTGTTTCAGATTCATAACCAACGTGTATATTCACTAGGGGAGGACCCATTATCTGTACATAACCAACGTGTATATTCACTAAGGGAGGACCCATTACCAGTACATAACAAACGTGTATATTCACTAAGGGAGGACCCATTATCTGTATATTTACTAAGGGAGGACCCATTATCTGTACATAACCAACGTGTATATTCACTAAGGGAGGACCCATTATCTGTACAATTTAATTATTGTTAATGAAATAGTTTAGTCTGGAAAACTAGACGACTTGATTATAATTATGTACAACTGTTAGTAATTGGAAACCCATTTAAATAAATATGATTTAGCAACAAAAGGCAACCGTGTCGTCAAGCTTTCTACAAAGATTATTTTCATTAACGACAATTAACCAGAAGGTAGCATGGGGCTTAATTTAATTCATGTGTATATTTTGTATAAAAAGGAAGCCCATTATGGAGGTTTTCGCTTGTATTTGGATTAACACAAATCACTCTTCAAGACTGCCTCCGTTGAACACATCATGCCCAGTGTCAGACATTATGTTCTTGTGCTCGTGACAGATATATATTTTTCTTCCGAGTTGTCTTCCAGGGCAAAATTCTAAAAATCTTTCATGGGTATCTGGTGAAGATCATGAATTTCAAATTCAGTTATAATTGTTTCTAAACTTAGGCTATGCAGATGTTTCGATTCAAACAGGTATACCGATGGCTAGGACTTTCCCATCTTCACCAGATACCCATGTTTGACTGTTTTTCTTGCTTACCATTGATATTTCGTGCATTGGTGTCTCCAATAAATAACAAAAATTGTGTTGATTAACAATTTAACATAATGACATCATACAATTGTTGGTGTTCTCGACATAATTTTTGACAGCGCATGCTTTTTATCTACACCCGTGGGTAAGATAAGATTTCCCTGCACATCTGTAACTTTTTTTGCACACCACATACGAATATCAGAGCTTTACATATTACCTTACATATAAATATCATGTGCATCAGCACATGGTAAAATGCCAACAGTTGCACGATGTTGCATGATGTCAGTGTGTAAAAAAAACTTTAAAAAAGGAGATGATGACATCAACGCAAACAATTTCAATAGTATGCAAGAAAATAATCTGTCATTAGTAACAGGTCAGATAAGGAAATTCCAACCTCGGTACTACCATTTCAATGGAATGGTCTTAATTCAAAGAAAGAATAGTCCATTATAAATATTTGTAGCGGGTTAAAGCTGAAAGTCCCTTATACTGGTAATTTATCTTCTGGTGAAAGACTTAGACAGGTAGGCCTTATATTTTCGATATGTATGCACATCAATTTAACTGATAAGGGGTAAAGTGCATGACTGTGCTTTCCCTGTCCGATATTTTTATCCTTCTTTAGTAAAATTTCAAATACAAGAACATAGTTGTGTTAAATATAGGCTATACATTTTTGCCATTCCAGCATTTATAGCTTAACCAGAATGAAACAAAACTGTTAAAAATTATAAAGCACCTTGCCCCCAGAATGAATCATTTTTGACTGTGGCTATGTAATTTTTAAGACATTTGCTATGTATTTTCAGATTGAGGCTACATAATTCTTCAGACTGTGGCTATGTAATTTTAGACTGTGGCTATGAAACTTTACAGACTGTGGCTATGTAATTTTACAGACTATGGCTATGTTATTTGTTTAGGCTGAGCTATGTAATTTTTCAGACTATGGGCTATGTAAATTTTCAGACTAAGGCTATGTTAAATTTTCGAAATGTGGATATGTAATTGGCATGGGAAGAGAACGTCTGCTACCAAAATAAAATTATTTAACCATGTGTCATTTAAATGTATTATTGAATAAAATTGATGTTGATAAAATATGAATATGAAATGTCTTGTGAATACAATTCGATATGGATTTTGGAAATGTTACTTTTGAACATTAATCCAGCTGTCAGGTGCTTATTATAAAAGATTTAAGGTATTTGTTTTTGATTAAACAATTCAATTTTAGCATTTTCCAAGAATTGCCAATTTCAGACCCATGTAAGACACCTGTTAGACCCATGTTAGACCCATTCTGGAGTCAAGCTGATTTAGGTAAGTACTGCAAAAGCATGGGATTTATTCATCAATAGGATTATACAGTGCCGAGATGCAACATTCACATTATGCGAGTTTACTTGTCTGCAATGTTCACAAATGTGATTTTGTTTGCATGCAACATGCAACAATGTGATTTATGTGAGTTCACTTGTCTGCAGCATTCACACATTGATTGCATTTGTCTGCATCATTCGCATAAATATGTGATTTCACTTGCCTGCAACATTTACATATGTGATTTCGCTTGTCTGCAACATTCACAAATGTGATTTCACATGTCTGCAACATTTACCTATGTGAGTTCACTTGTCTGCAACACTTACATATGTGATTTCACTTGTCTGCAACATTCACGTATGGGAATTCACTTGTCTGCAACATTACCTATGTGAGTTCACTTGTCTGCAACATTCACGTATGTGATTTCACTTGTCTGCAATATTCACATATGTGATTTCACTTGCCTGCAACATTTACATATGTGATTTCACTTGTCTGCAACATTCACAAATGTGATTTCACTTGTTTGCAACATTTACCTATGTGAGTTCACTTGTCTGCAATATTCACATATGTGAGTTCACTTGTCTGCAACATTCACGTATGTGATTTCACTTGCCTGCATTATTCACAAATGTGATTTCACTTGCTTGCAATATTCACAAATGTGAGTTCACTTGTTTGCAACATTTACCTATGTGAGTTCACTTGTCTGCAACATGCATGTATGTGAGTTCACTTCTCTGCAACATTCACAAATGTGATTTCACTTGTTTGCAACATTACCTATGTGAGTTCACTTGCCTGCAATATTCACATATGTGATTTCACTTGTCTGCGACATTTACATATGTGATTTCACTTGTCTGCAACATTTACATATGTGATGTCACTTGTCTGCAACATTTACATATGTGATTTCCCTTGTCTGCAAAATTCACAAACGTGAGTTTACTTGTCTGCAACATTCACGTATGTGATTTCACAGGCCTGCAATATTCACAAATGTGATTTCACTTGTTTGCAACATTTACCTATGTGAGTTCGCTTAACTGCAACATTAACCTATGTGAGTTCACTTGTCTGCAACATTTACATATGTGATTTCACTTGTCTGCAACAATTACATATGTGATTTCACTTGTCTGCAACATTCACAAATGTGAGTTCACTTGCCTGCAATATTCACAAATGTGATTTCACTTGTTTGCAACATTTACCTATGTGAGTTCGCTTAACTGCAACATTAACCTATGTGAGTTCACTTGTCTGCAACATTTACATATGTGATTTCACTTGTCTGCAACAATTACATATGTGATTTCACTTGTCTGCAACATTCACAAATGTGAGTTCACTTGCCTGCGATATTCACATATGTGATTTCACTTGTCTGCAACATTTATATATGTGATTTCACTTGCCTACAATATTCACAAATGTGATTTCACTTGTTTGCAACATTTAACTTTGTGTGTTCACTTGCCTGCAATATTCACATATGTGAGTTCACTTCTCTGCAACATTCACGTATGTGATATCACTTGCCTGCAATATTCACAAATGTGATTTCACTTGCTTGCAATATTCACAAATGTGAGTTCACTTGTTTGCAACATTTACCTATGTGAGTTCACTTGTCTGCAACATTCATGTATGTGAGTTCACTTCTCTGCAACATTCACAAATGTGATTTCACTTGTTTGCAACATTACCTATGTGAGTTCACTTGCCTGCAATATTCACATATGTGATTTCAATTGTCTGCGACATTTACATATGTGATGTCACTTGTTTGCAACATTTACATATGTGATTTCCCTTGTCTGCAAAATTCACAAACGTGAGTTTACTTGTCTGCAACATTCACGTATGTGATTTCACTTGCCTGCAATATTCACAAATGTGATTTCACTTGTTTGCAACATTTACCTATGTGAGTTCACTTAACTGCAACATTAACCTATGTGAGTTCACTTGTCTGCAACATTTACATATGTGATTTCACTTGTCTGCAACAATTACATATGTGATTTCACTTGTCTGCAACATTCACAAATGTGAGTTCACTTGCCTGCGATATTCACATATGTGATTTCACTTGTCTGCAACATTTATATATGTGATTTCACTTGCCTACAATATTCACAAATGTGATTTCACTTGTTTGCAACATTTACCTTTGTGTGTTCACTTGCCTGCAATATTCACATATGTGAGTTCACTTCTCTGCAACATTCACGTATGTGATATCACTTGCCTGCAATATTCACAAATGTGATTTCACTTGTTTGCAACATTTACCTATGTGAGTTCACTTGCCTGCAACATTTACCTATGTGAGTTCACTTGTCTGCAACATTCACAAATGTGAGTTCACTTGCCTGCAATATTCACATATGTGATTTCACTTGTCTGCAACATTTACATATGTGATTTCCCTTGTCTGCAACATTCACAAATGTGAGTTTACTTGTCTGCAATATTCACATATATGATTTCACTTGTCTGCAATATTCACAAATGTGATTTCACTTGTTTGCAACATTACCTATGTGAGTTCACTTGCCTGCAATATTCACATATGTGATTTCACTTGTCTGCATCATTTACATATGTGATTTCACTTGTCTGCAACATTTACATATGTGATTTCACTTGTCTGCAACATTACCTATGTGAGTTCACTTGTCTGCAACATTCACTTATGTGATTTCACTTGTCTGCAATATTCACATATGTGATTTTACTTGCCTGCAACATTTACCTATGTGATTTCGCTTGTCTGCAACATTCACAAATGTGATTTCACTTGTTTGCAACATTTAAATATGTGAGTTCACTTGCCTGCAATATTCACATATGTGAGTTCACTTCTCTGCAACATTCACGTATGTGATATCACTTGCCTGCAATATTCACAAATGTGATATCACTTGTTTGCAACATTTACCTATGTGAGTTCACTTGCCTGCAACATTTACCTATGTGAGTTCACTTGTCTGCAACTTTCACAAATGTGAGTTCACTTGCCTGCAATATTCACATATGTGATTTCACTTGTCTGCAACATTTACATATGTGATTTCCCTTGTCTGCAACATTCACAAATGTGAGTTTACTTGTCTGCAACATTCACGTATGTGATTTCACTTGCCTAAAATATTCACAAATGTGATTTCACTTGTTTGCAACATTTACCTATGTGAGTTCACTTGCCTGCAACATTTATATATGTGATTTCACTTGCCTACAATATTCACAAATGTGATTTCACTTGTTTGCAACATTTACCTATGTGAGTTCACTTGCCTGCAATATTCACAAATGTGATTTCACTTATTTGCAACATTTACCTATGTGAGTTCACTTAACTGCAATATTCACATATGTGAGTTCACTTCTCTGCAACATTAACGTATGTGATATCACTTGCCTGCAATATTCACAAATGGGATTTCACTTGTTTGCAACATTTACCTATGTGAGTTCACTTGCCTGCAACATTTACCTATGTGAGTTCACTTGTCTGCAACATTCACAAATGTGAGTTCACTTGCCTGCAATATTCACATATGTGATTTCACTTGTCTGCAACATTTACATGTGATTTCACTTGTCTGCAACATTTACATATGTGATTTCACTTGTCTGCAACATTTAACTATGTGATTTCACTTGTCTGCAACATTACCTATGTGAGTTCACTTGTCTGCAACATTCACGTATATGATTTCACTTGTCTGCAATATTCACAAATGTGATTTCACTTGTTTGCAAAATTACCTATGTGAGTTCACTTGCCTGCAATATTCACATATGTGATTTCACTTGTCTGCAACATTTACATATGTGATTTCACTTGTCTGCAACATTTACATATGTGATTTCACTTGTCTGCAACATTACCTATGTGAGTTCACTTGTCTGCAACATTCACGTATGTGATTTCACTTGTCTGCAATATTCACATATGTGATTTCACTTGCCTGCAACATTTACCTATGTGATTTCGCTTGTCTGCAACATTCACAAATGTGATTTCACTTGTTTGCAACATTTACCTATGTGAGTTCACTTGCCTGCAATATTCACATATGTGAGTTCACTTCTCTGCAACATTCACGTATGTGATATCACTTGCCTGCAATATTCACAAATGTGATTTCACTTGTTTGCAACATTTACCTATGTGAGTTCACTTGCCTGCAACATTTACCTATGTGAGTTCACTGGTCTGCAACATTTACATATGTGATTTCACTTGTCTGCAACAATTACATATGTGATTTCACTTGTCTGCAACATTCACAAATGTGAGTTCACTTGCCTGCGATATTACCTTATGTGATTTCACTTGTCTGCAACATTTATATATGTGATTATTTCACTTGCCTACAATATTCACAAATGTGATTTCACTTGTTTGCAACATTTACCTTTGTGTGTTCACTTGCCTGCAATATTCACATATGTGAGTTCACTTCTCTGCAACATTCACGTATGTGATATCACTTGCCTGCAATATTCACAAATGTGATTTCACTTGTTTGCAACATTTACCTATGTGAGTTCACTTGCCTGCAACATTTACCTATGTGAGTTCACTTGTCTGCAACATTCACAAATGTGAGTTCACTTGCCTGCAATATTCACATATGTGATTTCACTTGTCTGCAACATTTACATATGTGATTTCCCTTGTCTGCAACATTCACATATGTGATTTCACTTGTCTGCAACAATTACATATGTGATTTCACTTGTCTGCAACATTACCTATGTGAGTTCACTTGTCTGCAACATTCACGTATGTGATTTCACTTGTCTGCAATATTCACATATGTGATTTCACTTGCCTGCAACATTTACCTATGTGATTTCGCTTGTCTGCAACATTCACAAATGTGATTTCACTTGTTTGCAACATTTAAATATGTGAGTTCACTTGCCTGCAATATTCACATATGTGAGTTCACTTCTCTGCAACATTCACGTATGTGATATCACTTGCCTGCAATATTCACAAATGTGATTTCACTTGTTTGCAACATTTACCAATGTGAGTTCACTTGCCTGCAACATTTACCTATGTGAGTTCACTTGTCTGCAACATTCACAAATGTGAGTTCACTTGCCTGCAATATTCACATATGTGATTTCACTTGTCTGCAACATTTACATATGTGATTTCCCTTGTCTGCAACATTCACAAATGTGAGTTTACTTGTCTGCAACATTCACGTATGTGATTTCACTTGCCTAAAATATTCACAAATGTGATTTCACTTGTTTGCAACATTTACCTATGTGAGTTCACTTGCCTGCAATATTCACAAATGTGATTTCACTTGTTTGCAACATTTACCTATGTGAGTTCACTTAACTGCAACATTAACCTATGTGAGTTCACTTGTCTCCAACATTTACATATGTGATTTCACTTGTCTGCAACATTTATATATGTGATTTCACTTGCCTACAATATTTACAAATGTGATTTCACTTGTTTGCAACATTTACCTATGTGAGTTCACTTGCCTGCAATATTCACAAATGTGATTTCACTTATTTGCAACATTTACCTATGTGAGTTCACTTAACTGCAATATTCACATATGTGAGTTCACTTCTCTGCAACATTAAGGTATGTGATATCACTTGCCTGCAATATTCACAAATGTGATTTCACTTGTTTGCAACATTTACCTATGTGAGTTCACTTGCCTGCAACATTTCCCTATATGAGTTCACTTGTCTGCAACATTCACAAATGTGAGTTCACTTGCCTGCAATATTCACATATGTGATTTCACTTGTCTGAAACATTTACATGTGATTTCACTTGTCTGCAACATTTACATATGTGATTTCACTTGTCTGCAACATTTAACTATGTGATTTCACTTGTCTGCAACATTACCTATGTGAGTTCACTTGACTGCAACATTCACGTATATGATTTCACTTGTCTGCAATATTCACAAATGTGATTTCACTTGTTTGCAACATTACCTATGTGAGTTCACTTGCCTGCAATATTCACATATGTGATTTCACTTGTCTGCAACATTTACATATGTGATTTCACTTGTCTGCAACATTTACATATGTGATTTCACTTGTCTGCAACATTACCTATGTGAGTTCACTTGTCTGCAACATTCACGTATGTGATTTCACTTGTCTGCAATATTCACATATGTGATTTCACTTGCCTGCAACATTTACCTATGTGATTTCGCTTGTCTGCAACATTCACAAATGTGATTTCACTTGTTTGCAACATTTACCTATGTGAGTTCACTTGCCTGCAATATTCACATATGTGAGTTCACTTCTCTGCAACATTCACGTATGTGATATCACTTGCCTGCAATATTCACAAATGTGATTTCACTTGTTTGCAACATTTACCTATGTGAGTTCACTTGCCTGCAACATTTACCTATGTGAGTTCACTTGTCTGCAACATTCACAAATGTGAGTTCACTTGCCTGCAATATTCACATATGTGATTTCACTTGTCTGCAACATTTACATATATGATTTCACTTGTCTGCAACATTTACATATGTGATTTCACTTGTCTGCAACATTTAACTATGAGATTTCACTTGTCTGCAACATTACCTATGTGAGTTCACTTGTCTGCAACATTCACGTATGTGATTTCACTTGTCTGCAATATTCACATATGTGATTTCACTTGCCTGCAACATTTACCCATGTGATTTCGCTTGTCTGCAACATTCACAAATGTGATTTCACTTGTTTGCAACATTTACCTATGTGATTTCACTTGCCTGCAATATTCACATATGTGATTTCGCTTGTCTGCAACATTCACAAATGTGATTTCACTTGTTTGCAACATTTAAATATGTGAGTTCACCTGCCTGCAATATTCACATATGTGAGTTCACTTCTCTGCAACATTCACGTATGTGATATCACTTGCCTGCAATATTCACAAATGTGATTTCACTTGTTTGCTACATTTACCTATGTGAGTTCACTTGCCTGCAACATTTACCTATGTGAGTTCACTTGTCTGCAACATTCACAAATGTGAGTTCACTTGCCTGCAATATTCACATATGTGATTTCACTTGTCTGCAACATTTACATATGTGATTTCACTTCACTTGTCTGCAACATTTACATATGTGATTTCGCTTGTCTGTAACATTCACAAATGTGATTTCACTTGTTTGCAACATTACCTATGTGAGTTCACTTGCCTGCAATATTCATATATGTGATTTCACTTGTCTGCAACATTCACGTATGTGAGTTCACTTGTCTGCAACATTCACGTATGTGATTTCACTTGCCTGCAATATTCACAAATGTGATTTCACTTGTTTGTAACATTTACCTATGTGAGTTCACTTGTCTGCAATATTCACAAATGTGATTTCACTTGTTTGCAACATTTACCTATGTGAGTTCACTTGCCTGCAACATTTACCTATGTGAGTTCACCTGCCTGCAATATTCACAAATGTGATTTCACTTGTTTGCAACATTTACCTATGTGATTTCACTTGCCTGCAACATTTACCTATGTGAGTTCACTTGTCTGCAACATTCACAAATGTGATTTCACTTGTTTGCAACATTACCTATGTGAGTTCACTTGCCTGCAATATTCACATAATAATATTATGTGATTTCACTTGTCTGCAACATTTACATATGTGATTTCACTTGTCTGCAACATTTACATATGTGATTTCACTTGTCTGCAACATTTACATATGTGATTTCGCTTGTCTGCAACATTCACAAATGTGATTTCACTTGTTTGCAACATTACCTATGTGAGTTCACTTGCCTGCAATATTCACATATGTGATTTCACTTGTCTGCAACATTCACGTATGTGATTTAAAAAAATAAACACACAAAATGTTGATTATCGGCGACAATTATTAGCAACGCCTATGCGCAAAATGTCAATATTATTCAAGAAAAAGCCTCAGTCATGGGTATGCGGTAAAGATTGGGAATTTCCAACCCTGGGTAGATTGGCTGCAATGAAAACAGTCATGGTATACCTTGTGTTGGAATTCCCTATCTTCACCGGATACCCATGAAAGATTCTGAATATAATCTTATTGACGAAAAAGTTTGATCTGTTGGGTTTTAATTGGCACTTGGGAATGCCTAAACATTTCTAAATTCACAAATATCACATGTATATATGGTGCATTTCGCTTAAACAATATTTCATTTGTGGTTCCATGTGATTAACACTATGTCATGTAACAAACAAAAAGTATTTGAAAACAATATTTTGATGAAAACTTATGTTTTTTAACTCCTTGTTTGGTGCATTTGATAATGTTATAGCAAATTAAGAAAAGGTGATAATAGCACATATCGAAATTGACATCAGAAAATACAACTGTAAATTTCAGGAAAAAGACTGCGCCATTGAACCATAGATGCACACTCAAATTCAATAAATTTCTGCTCAATTTTGGACAAAACTAGCAACATTTGTACATGCGAAATCTATTTTTAGTTTTAAGCAATGTTGATGCATGCTATTATTGGATTCCCTTAGTTCCTTCTATAATCTCGCATATGCAAAGTTAATATCTGAAGTAGAAAATAAGGACGATTTGTTACACATAGAAATATAACCATGCTCAAATTCACAGGCTTCAAAAAACATGTCTATCACAGGCACCATACAACAAGGCAAGAAAACTGTTAGTGTGTCCAACAGCAAAGGATACTAAACAAATTCAATAGCCTGTGTTTTAAGATAGCCTAAGCCTGTGTTTTCATTGAATGATGACATGTGATAGTGTATAATTCCACGTTCTGAATTACACATACAGTACATAGCGTGACAGACGTACATCAGTGAAAATAAAACGAAGCTCCACCAATGATAATTACGGTGTCAAATTTATGAAACTTTAATGTCCAAAAATTCACTAATAATGAAAAGTGCTTCTTCACTACTACTAAAGATCCTCAAACGTCATGCATTAAAGGGACACACGGCAATCTTGTGTTTTTAAAACTTTTGGCATCCCATTTTTCTACATTACTTTAAATATTTGCAAATCATTACTGATAATTATCTGAATAGTTCAAAGAAAACTGTTTTTGCATTTACTTATTGTTGATTGTACTAAATCAGTACTATATTTTACTAAATCAATACTATATTTTACTTTATTAAATCAATACTATATTTGACTAAATCAATGCTACATTTTACTTTACTAAATCAATACTATATTTTACTTTACTAAATCAATACTATATTTTACTAAATCAATACTACATTTTACTTTACTAAATCAATACTATATTTTACTAAATCAATACTATATTTTATTTTACTAAATCAATACTATATTTTACTAAATCAATACTATATTTTATTTTACTAAATCAATACTATATTTTACTAAATCAATACTACATTTTACTTTACTTTACTAAATCAATACTACATTTTACTTTACTAAATCAATACTATATTTTACTAAATCAATACTATATATTTACTTTACTAAATCAATACTATACTTTACTAAATCAATACTATATTTTACTAAATAATTTTACTAAATCAATACTATATTTTACTAAATCAATACTATATTTTACTAAATCAATACTATATTTTACAAAATCAATACTATATTTAAACCTATGGTAGAAAAACAAAGCAAAATGTATAACTCCAACCTAAATTATCTTTTAATTAAGATTTAAAGTCAATAGCATACTGGTTTAATAAATAGCTGTTAATTTTAATGTTAAGGTTGCCGTGTGTCCCATTAAGGAATATGTATAATTTTCAGAATATATGTCTCTCAACAGGGGTCATGCATGAACGGCTACATAATAATTTCAAATATAGCTTATTATTCGCATAATGATGTCTCCAAGCATTTTTAGTGGCTGCAAAGAAGCACTCGTGATAGGTGAAAATGTGGACTAAGAGCGAAAATTCAGACTTCGAGCATTGAACAAAAGATGCGCAATCAAATTCAATATATTCCCGTTCAGGTTTCAGACAATGTCATCAATATGCGTACTAGTGAAAATCTATTTTTCAGCAATTTTTAAGCAATGTCCAGCCGTGCTATTCATTATTATTATATGCAATTTTAGTTTAAAATGCGATATGTTTTTCTTTTTTGTTTCTAACTGAAATGTTACCCCTTTTGTTTCCTAGAATTGCAGTCTGAAATTTCGTGCTTTGAAGTCTTGGACAGTAACCTGTACAACTATGTGAGCTTTGACATATGAAAATATGTGTAAAGGCCTGGTACTGACAATACCCCCATTACACATCATTCTAACTATGAAACAAGTACCCCGGTACACATTATACTAACTATGAAACAAGTACCCCGGTATACATTATACTAACTATGAAACAAGTACCCCGGTAAGCATTATACTAACTATGAAACAAGTACCCCGGTACACATTATACTAACTATGAAACAAGTACCCCGGTACACATTATACTAACTATGAAACAAGTATCCCGGTACACATTATACTAACTATGAAACAAGTACCCCGGTACACATTATACTAACTATGAAACAAGTACCCCGGTACACATTATACTAACTATGAAACAAGTACCCCGGTACACATTATACTAACTATGAAACAAGTACCCCGGTACACATTATACTAACTATGAAACAAGTACCCCGGTACACATTATACTAACTATGAAACAAGAACCCCGGTATACATTATACTAACTATGAAACAAGTACCCCGGTACACATTATACTAACTATGAAACAAGTACCCCGGTACACATTATACTAACTATGAAACAAGTACCCCAGTACACATCATACTTAGTGTGAAACAAGTACCCCAGTACACATTATACTAACTATGAAACAAGTACCCCAGTACACATCATACTTAGTGTGAAACAAGTACCCCAGTACACATTATACTAACTATGAAACAAGTACCCCAGTACACATTATACTAACTATGAAACAAGTACTCCGGTACACATTATACTAACTATGAAACAAGTACCCCGGTACACATTATACTTAGTATGAAACAAGTACCCCGGTACACATTATACTAACTATGAAACAAGTACCCCAGTACACATTATACTAACTATGAAACAAGTACCCCAGTACACATTATACTAACTATGAAACAAGTACCCCGGTACACATTATACTAACTATGAAACAAGTACCCCGGTACACATTATACTTAGTATGAAACAAGTACCCCAGTACACATTATACTAACTATGAAACAAGTACCCCGGTACACATTATACTAACTATGAAACAAGTACCCCAGTACACATACTACTTAGTATGAAACAAGTACCCCAGTACACATTATACTAACTATGGAACAAGTACTCCGGTACACATTATACTAACTATGAAACAAGTACCCCAGTACACATTATACTAACTTTGAAACAAGTACCCCAGTACACATACTACTTAGTATGAAACAAGTACCCCAGTACACATTATACTAACTATGAAACAAGTACCCCGGTACACATTATACTAACTATGAAACAAGTACCCCAGTACACATTATACTAACTATGAAACAAGTACCCCAATACACATCATACTAACTATGAAACAATTACCCCAGTACACATCATACTAACTATGAAACAAGTACCCCAGTACACATTATACTAACTTTGAAACAAGTACCCCAGTACACATACTACTTAGTATGAAACAAGTACCCCAGTACACATTATACTAACTATGAAACAAGTACCCCGGTACACATTATACTAACTATGAAACAAGTACCCCAGTACACATTATACTAACTATGAAACAAGTACCCCAGTACACATCATACTTAGTATGAAATGAGTACCCCAGTACACATACTATGAAACAAGTACCACAGTACACATCATACTAACTATTAAACAAGTACCCCAGTACACATTATACTTAGTATGAAACGAGTACCCCAGTACACATACTATGAAACAAGTACCCCAGTAAACATCCTACTAATTATGAAACAAGTACCCCAGTACACATCATACTTAGTATGAAACGAGTAACCCAGTACACATACTATAAAACAAGTACCCCAGTACACATACTAACTATGAAGCAAGTACCCCAGTACACATCATACTTAGTATGAAACGAGTACACATCATACTTAGTATGAAATGAGTACACCAGTACACATACTATGAAACAAGTACCCCAGTACACATCATACTTAGTATGAAACAAGTACCCCAGTACTCATCATACTTAGTATGAAACAAGTACCCCAGTACTCATCATACTTAGTATGAAACAAGTACCCCAGTACACATCATACTTAGTATGAAACAAGTACCCCAGTGCACATCATACTTAGTAGGAAACAAGTACCCCAGTACTCATCATACTTAGTATGAAACAAGTACCCCAGTACTCATCATACTTAGTATGAAACAAGTACCCCAGTACACATCATACTTAGTATGAAACAAGTACCCCAGTGCACATCATACTTAGTAGGAAACAAGTACCCCAGTACACATCATACTTAGTATGAAACAAGTACCCCAGTACACATCATACTTAGTATGAAACAAGTACCCCAGTGCACATCATACTTAGTAGGAAACAAGTACCCCAGTACACATCATACTTAGTAGGAAACAAGTACCCCAGTACACATCATACTTAGTATGAAACAAGTACCCCAGTACACATCATACTTAGTATGAAACAAGTACCCCAGTACACATCATACTTAGTATGAAACAAGTACCCCAGTGCACATCATACTTAGTAGGAAACAAGTACCCCAGTACACATCATACTTAGTATGAAACAAGTACCCCAGTACACATCATACTTAGTATGAAACAAGTACCCCAGTGCACATCATACTTAGTAGGAAACAAGTACCCCAGTACACATCATACTTAGTATGAAACAAGTACCCCAGTACACATCATACTTAGTATGAAACAAGTACCCCAGTGCACATCATACTTAGTAGGAAACAAGTACCCCAGTACACATCATACTTAGTATGAAACAAGTACCCCAGTACACATCATACTTAGTATGAAACAAGTACCCCAGTGCACATCATACTTAGTAGGAAACAAGTACCCCAGTACACATCATACTTAGTAGGAAACAAGTACCCCAGTACACATCATACTTAGTATGAAACAAGTACCCCAGTACACATCATACTTAGTATGAAACAAGTACCCCAGTACACATCATACTTAGTAGGAAACAAGTACCCCAGTACACATCATACTTAGTAGGAAACAAGTACCCCAGTACACATCATACTTAGTATGAAACAAGTACCCCAGTACACATCATACTTAGTAGGAAACAAGTACCCCAGTACACAACATACTTAGTATGAAACAAGTACCCCAGTACACATCATACTTAGTAGGAAACAAGTACCCCAGTACACATCATACTTAGTATGAAACAAGTACCCCAGTACACATCATACTTAGTATGAAACAAGTACCCCAGTACACAACATACTTAGTATGAAACAAGTACCCCAGTACACATCATACTTAGTATGAAACAAGTACCCAGTGCACATCATACTTAGTAGGAAACAAGTACCCCAGTACACATCATACTTAGTAGGAAACAAGTACCCCAGTACACATCATACTTAGTATGAAACAAGTACCCCAGTACACATCATACTTAGTATGAAACAAGTACCCCAGTACACATCATACTTAGTAGGAAACAAGTACCCCAGTACACATCATACTTAGTAGGAAACAAGTACCCCAGTACACATCATACTTAGTAGGAAACAAGTACCCCAGTGCACATCATACTTAGTAGGAAACAAGTACCCCAGTGCACATCATACTTAGTATGAAACAAGTACCCCAGTACACATCATACTTAGTAGGAAACAAGTACCCCAGTACACATCATACTTAGTAGGAAACAAGTACCCCAGTACACATCATACTTAGTAGGAAACAAGTACCCCAGTACACATCATACTTAGTAGGAAACAAGTACCCCAGTACACATCATACTTAGTAGGAAACAAGTACCCCAGTACACATCATACTTAGTAGGAAACAAGTACCCCAGTACACATACTATAAAACAAGTATCCCAGTACACATCATACTTAGTATGAAACAAGTACCCCAGTACACATCATACTTAGTATGAATTGAATTGGAATTGGATTTTATAGTCGCACCAACAGCTAAGGTCATATGGCGACTTTCCAGCTTCCACTGGTGGAGGAAGACCCCAGGTGCCCCTCCGGGCAATTTTCGTGCACGGGCGGGCACCTGGGTAGAACCACCGACGTTTCGCAAGCCAGCTGGATAGCTTCCTCACATATTGAGGGATCGAACCTACAGCGGTGAGGGGTAAGTGATTGCAAGTCAGAGACTCTAACCACTCGGCCACGGACGCCCCACTTAGTATGAAACAAGTACGCCAGTACACATACTATGAAACAAGTACCCCAGTAAACATCCTACTAATCATGAAACAGGTACCCCAGTACACATCATACTTAGTATGAAACAAGTACCCCTGTACACATTATACTTAGTATGAAACAAGTACCCTAGTAAACATTCTACTAATTATGAAACAGGTACCCCAGTACACATCATACTTAGTATGAAACAAGTACCCCAGTAAACATCCTACTAATTATGAAACAAGTACCCCAGTACACATCATACTATGAAACACGTACCCCAGTAAACATCCTACTTATTATGAAACAAGTACCCGGTACACATCATACTATGAAACAAGTACCCCAGTAAACATCCTACTAATTATGAAACAAGTACCCCAGTACACATCATACTTAGTATGAAACAAGTACACCAGTACACATACTATGAAACAAGTACCCAAGTATACATCATACTAACTATGAAACAAGTACCCCAGACACATACTATGAAACAAGTAACCAAGTATACATCATACTAACTATGAAACAAGTACCCCAGACACATACTATGAAACAAGTAACCAAGTATACATCATACTAACTATGAAACAAGTACCCCAGACACATACTATGAAACAAGTAACCAAGTATACATCATACTAACTATGAAACAGGTACCCTCATGCACATCAATGAGGGGCAACCAGTTTACCATTTATAGCAACTGTAACCTTGAGCTTTGACCAAATGACCTGAAAATAATTCGGTGCTTCCTTTCCATGAGACACACCTAGAGGTGTTTTTTGTTAAATTTCCTGACGGGAAAGTTAAGTTACTGAATGGAAACCAATGTTCTAATTAAAGTAACAGTAACCATGACTTTGATCAAATGACCCAAATGCCAATTTTCTATTTATAACAGTGACCATGACCTTTATTTAACCCAAATAACAATCCCAAGCTTCCTTTGTATGAGCCGCACCTTGTGGTAAAGTCTTATTTTTAAATCTACAGTAATGACTAGATTTGTTTCTTCTTTTTATAGTAGGAGCGACCTTTGACCAAATAACATGAATAAAACCCCTGAGGTTCCTTTCCTTGAGCTCCACTTTGTGGTGAAGTTTCATAAAAAATCCCTCAAGTGAAAAATGTACTGTTACTGAGCGAAAAAAAAAATAATCTATTTATAGTAACAATGCCCATTACCTCCAAATGACCTGAATAACAATCTTGAGCTTTCTTCCCATGAGCTGCACCTTGTGGTGAAGCTTCTATTAGGGGATGCTCTCTTATTAGGGGAAATATGGTATATAAGCATGATTACCAGTCTTATCCACAGAGATGGTTAAAAGCAGGAAGTAGATGTAATTGTGTCTCTATATGATCTAATGGCCACTTATGGGGAAAAAAAGTTGTGACCTAAACAATCCAGCAAACATGAGTTAATATGATATTTCAGGTAACAAAAAAGAATGGTTGTATCACGTCATTAGGGTATTATCAGTGGTTATGCAAAGCATGTATCCTGCACAGTTATGGATTACCCTATAAATAGGTTTTACCATGAATGAAAAAGAATTGTCTCATTTCTATTTGTTTCATAACATCGGGTATAATACTCAGTTCAACTTTAGTTGTATTTGCTATGTGTCAAAACTGTTCAATTTCGAGGGTTAATTTATCACACCCACCTACTTATTTAGTTTATCTCATTTGTTAGATTTCTGTGTGGTCTCTAGGATATCATTTTTGGATGTAACTCATAAATTTATATGTATCGTAGAATAAGAGTATAAAAGCTTATACTGAGTTTTAATGAAACATTTTTTAGCTCTACCAGGGGCGTACCTGGGCATACGCACTGACGCACATGCGTACAGGCTATTAAAGAAGAATGTAATAACAAGAGCTGCCGGAGAACAGCGCAGCTTGACTATTCGATTTTTCAGAGAATAATAAGTTATATAGCTAGTATATACCATCAGAAAACAAAGCTAAAACAATGTGGGGTGGGGTTGGGGGTGCAACTTAGCTACTCGTTAGAGGCCATTTTCCGTCCAAGCCCAGTGTCCGTCATTCTCATTTAAAAAACATTTTTACACTTCAAATTACTTACGCGATGTCACTTATTGTAAAACGTTTGTAATTGAAGATTGGAAACAGGAAAAACATCCAAAAAGTAAATAAGCGGTACAAAAACGAAAGCGATTTCTCCGAAAAATGTGTTTACTTCCTTATATGGCGATTTACACAGAGTTACTGTAAATTGTCGTCATTGAAATTTTACATTGACGTTACCAAGCGCATTGTTATAACGAACGATGTGACTGATGGAACAATGCAAACATACCATTTTTACAATGAAATTGTTGAATAGACTTGCAAACAAGTTTCTAATTCATAAAAGTTTACTGTATCTTGACCTAGTTGAATCTATCACTCGATAAAATACATGACAGAAACTGGGCTTGTAAACAGAATGATTTCTCAGTTTTAGTCTATTTATAAAAAGGTCACGTGCCACTTCGATAATTTGTATAAAACAAAATTCTTTGGTATCAAATTTCCAGGAAGAGGTAACCTAATAGAAAATAGAGTAAAAATTGTCAGGATACATAGATTTGTCTGAAAAATTAGTTTATGTTTACATAAGTGACGGAAAGTGGCCCCCGACGAGTATATGTAAGAATTGATCAAAACTACAGAGAAATATGTAAAAAAAAAAAATCAAGTTTTGAGTGGGGGTGGGGGTGGGGGTGGGGGTGGGGAATGGGGTGGGTGGTGGGGGTAGTGGGGGTGGTGAGGGCAATATATATGTGTAAGAAGCTATGTAAGAATTCACCAAAACAACACAAAAATATGTAAAAAAAAATCAAAAAAAAAATCGAGTTTTGAGTGGGGATTGGGGAGAGGCAGGGGGTGGGGAGGGCAACATATATGTGTAAGAAGCTATGTAAGAATTGACGAAAACAACACAGAAATATGGCAAAACAAAATAAAAATAAAAATATTTTGAGTGGGGCGTGTGGGGGTGGTTGGGGGGTGGTGGAGAGGCAGGGAATGGGGTGCAGGTATATATAGTTAAGAATTTACCAAAACAACACAGATATATGTAAAAAAAAAATAAACATTAAATAAAAATATTCCATTTCGAGCGTGGGGGTGGGGTGGGGGAGGGGGGGCAACAAAGCTATATGTAAGAATTGACCAAAACTACAGAGAAATATGTAAAAAAAAAAAAAAAAAAGGTTTTGAGTATGTGTGTGTGTGGGTGGGGGGTGGGTAGGGGGCGAGGGTAGAGGGAGCAACATATATGTGTAAGAAGCTATATGTAAGAAGCTATGTGTAAAAATTGACCAAAAAAACACAGAAATATGTAAAAACAAGAGGCCCAAGAGGGCCTATGGACGCTCTACTGGATCAAGATAAAGTTTATGTATAAGGGGCCATAAGTCTTTCAAAAATCATTCAACCAGAACATGGCAATGACAGGTGCAACTAGGTTTAGTACAGATACAGAAGAGACTAATCTGGACAAAGTTTGTGTATTAAAACATTTAAAGGGTCACAACTCTGCCAAAAATCATTCAACCGAAATATGGCGATGATATGCACAACTAGGTTTGATACTGATCATCCTTGTCAAGTTCTGTCTATATCCAGCCAGGGGTTCAGGAGAACTAGCCCGGAAAAAAATTGTGGTATCAAAATACTTTAAAGGGCCATAACTCTGCCAAATATCTGTAAACCAGAACGTAACAATGACATGCACAACTAGGCTTGGTGCTGATCATCCCTGCAAAGTTTCACTGAAATCTGGCGAGGGGTTCAGGAGAAGTAGATCAAACAAAGTTTGTGTATTAAAACCATTAAAGGGACATAATTCTGCCAAAAAAATCATTTAACAGGAATACGCCAATGATTTGCACAACTAGACATGGAATTGATCATCCCTAAAAAAGCTTGGTTTAAATCTGGCCAGAGGTTCAGTAGAACTAGTCAGAACAAAGTGTGTGTATTAAAACCTTTAAAGGGCCTTAACTCCGCCAAAAATCATTCAACCGGAGCACGGCGATGATGTGCACAACTAGATATAGAATCAATCATCCTGAAAAAGTTTTGTTTAATCCGGCCAGGGGTTCAGGAGAACTAGTCAGAACAAAGTTTGTGTATTAAAACCTTTAAAGGGCTATAACTCTGCCAAAATCATTCAACTGGAACACGGTGACTATGTACAACTAGGCTTGGTACTGATCATCCCTGCAAAGTTTCAATGAAATCCGGCCAAATAAAGGCCCTTTCGTCTTAATGAGGCCAAGATCTAGCATATTTCAGAAAATCAAGGTCCATGACTCCGATGTAAATGGTCCAATCTGGATGGTTTTCGAACTTGCCTAAGCTTTCATTGATATTAACAATCTGGTAAAGTTTCTTAAAGATCGGATGAAAGATGAAGGCCCTTTCGTCTAAACGAGGCAAAATATAGGATTTTTAACTAAATCAAGGGCCATAAATAACTCCACTGTTACTGGTCCGATCTGGCTGGTTTTCGAACTTGTCCGAGCTCTCATTGATATTAACAATCTGGTAAAGTTTCATAAAGATCGCATGAATAATGAAGGCCTTATCATCTTAACGAGACAAAATATAGCATTTTTAACTAAATCAAGGGCCATAACTCTTCTGTTACTGGTCCGATCAGGCTGGCTTTCGAACTTGTCTGAGCTGTCATTGATATAAACAATCAGGTAAAGTTTCGTAAAGATCGGATGAAAGATGAAGGCCCTATCGTCTTAACGAGGCAAAATATAGGATTTTTAACTAAATCAAGGGCCACAACTCCACTGTTACTGGTCCGATATGGCTGTTTTTTAACTTGACCGAGCTTTCATTGATATGAACAATCTCGTAAAGTTTGATAAAGATCGAATGAAAGATAAAGGCCCTATCGTCTTAACGAGTCAAAATATAGCATTTTTAACTAAATCAAGGGCAATAACTCCGCTGTTAATGGTTCGATCTAGCTGGTTTGAATGGTTTTTGAACTTGTCCGAGCTTTCATTGATATTAACAATCTGTGCAAGTTTGGTAAAGATCAAATAATAAATGAAGGTGCTAGAGTGTTCACACGGCTTAATATGGAATTTTTAGCGAAACAAGGGCCATAACTCTGGTGAAATTATTTCGATCTTGCCGGTTTTCGAACTTGTTCAAGCTTTCATTGATATAAAGACACTGGCAAAGTTAAGTAAAGGTCCGATTAATACTGAAGGCTAGATCGGACCAGTAACAGTGGAGTTATGGCCCTTGATTTAGTTAAAAATGCTATATTTTGCCTCGTTAAGATGATAGGGCCTTCATTTTTAGTGCGATCTTTTTGAAACTCTACTAGATTGTTAATATCAATGAAAGCTCGGAAAATTCGAATACCAGCCAGAGTGGACCAGTAACAGTGGAGTTATTGCCCTTGATTGAGTTAAAAATGCTATATATTGCCTCGTTAATTCGATAGGGTCTTCATCTTTCATCCGATCTTTACGAAACTTTACCTGATTGTTTATATCAATAACAGCTCAGACAAGTTCGAAAGCCAGCCTGATCGGACCAGTAACAGAAGAGTTATGGCCCTTGATTTAGTTAAAAATGCTATATTTTACCTCGTTAAGATGATAAGGCCTTCATTATTCATGCGATCTTTATGAAACTTTACCAGATTGTTAATATCAATGAGAGCTCGGACAAGTGCGAAAACCAGCCAGATCGGACTAGTAACAGTGGAGTTATTTATGGCCCTTGATTTAGTTAATTATCCTATATTTTGCCTCATTTAGACGAAAGGGCCTTCATCTTTCATCCGATCTTTAAGAAACTTTACCAGATTGTTAATATCAATGAAAGCTTAGGCAAGTTCGAAAACCATCAAGATTGGACCATTTACATCGGAGTCATGGACCTTGATTTTCTGAAATATGCTATATCTTGGCCTCATTAAGACGAAAGGGCCTTCATTTGGCCGGATTTCATTGAAACTTTGCACGGATGATCAGTACCAAGCCTAGTTGTACATAGTCACCGTGTTCCAGTTGAATGATTTTGGCAGAGTTATAGCCCTTTAAAGTTTTTAATACACAAACTTTGTTCTGACTAGTTCTCCTGAACCCCTGGCCGGATTAAACGGAATTTTTTAGGGATGATCGATTCCATGTCTAGTTGTTCAAATCATCGCCGTGTTCCGGTTGAATGATTTTTGGCAGAGTTATGGCCCTTTAAAGGTTTTAATGCACAAACTTTGTTCTGACTAGTTCTCCTGGCCGGATTTAAACGAAGCTTTTTAGGGATGATCAATTTCATGTCTAGTTGTGCAAATCATTGCCGTATTCGGTTGAAGGATTTTTGGGCAGGATTATGGCTCTTTAAAGCTTTTAATACACAAACTTTGTCTGATCTAGTTCTCCTGAACCCCTCGCCAGATTTCAATGAAACTTTGCAGGGATGATCAGCACCAAGCCTAGTTGTGCATGTCATCTTCGCGTTCCGGTTTACAGATATTTGGCAGAGTTATGGCCCTTTAAAGGATTTTGATACCACAATTTTTTTCCGGGCTAGTTCTTCTGAACCCCTGGCTGGATATAAACGAAACTTGACAAGGATGATCAGTATCAAGCCTAGTTGTGCATATCATTGCCATATTTCGGTTGAATGATTTTTGGCAGAGCTACGACCCTTTAAATGTTTTAATACACAAACTTAGTCCGGATTAGTCTCTTCTGAACTCTTTGCCACATTTCAGCGAATCTTGGCGAGGATAATCAGTACTACGCCTAGTTGCACCTGTCATTGCCATGTTCTGGTTGAATGAATTTTGGCAGAGTTGTGAGCCCTTAAAGGTTTTAATACACTAACTTTGTCTAGACTAGTTCTCCTGAACCTCTGGCTGGATTTCAACGGAACTTTGCAGGGATGATCAGTACCAAGCCTAGTTGCATATATCATCACCATGTTCCGGTTGAATGATTTTCGAAAGACTTATACATAAACTTTATCTTGAGCCAGTAGAGCATTCACAGGCCCTCTTGGGCCTCTTGTTGATGTTTATAATCTAACTTAATTTCAAACAAAATATTCCATTAAACAGTTTCAAATTTGCCAAGTAATAATCAGTTACGGATGATACCAAAACTTCAAAGGGAGGTAATTTGACAATTGTGGATAATCAACTACAAAAGCTGTATTAAGCTTTATGGGCTTTCTTTTGGTAAGGAACCAGTAAGGAACCTACAGAAAATATTTTAGGTATGTTTCTTAGCGTTTATATGCTATAGGGTGGCGGATTTGTAACTGGAGGCCCCGAGGTTGGTGTGGGGGGGGGGGGGGGGGCCCAGGCGGGGGGAGCCCATGCCCATATGGGGGAAGTATGAATAAGATGCATAATGCTATAAAAAATCCCAAACCAAATTTATAGATATATACAACAGCTTGCACGCATCCCTAGATCTTCCTTTATTGCACATTTTATGGGCCATCACAATTTGGGTTCCATGGGAGCCCAGAAATTGGAGAAGACAAAATTACTTACGCAACCCTTTAAAACATACTATAAGGAAACCAATTCCCAAATTTAGGTGAGCTAGGACAAGAAATGTAAACACAGCTTACATGCAAAATTTGATGTAAAATAGACACATTTTAAGGGCTATCCGAATTTGGGTTCCATGAGAGACCAGGGGTTACAGGAACCAAAATTACTTAAGCAGCCCTTAAGATAATGCTATAAGGAAGCTCATGGGCAAATTTGGTTGTGCTAGGATAAGAAACGTAAGATATATAGACTTGTAAATACTGCTTACACGCAAAATTTGATGTGAAATAGACACATTTTAAGGGCTATCAAATTTGAGTTCCATGGTAGCCTATGGGTTACAGGAACCAAAATTGCTTATGCTGTGGTTAAAATAATGCTATAAGGAAGCCCATGGCCAAATTTGGCTGTGCTAGGATAAGAAATGTAAGAGATATAGATTTGTAAACACAGCTTACACGCAAGCCTTGATGTGGGACGCCGACGCCGACACCAACGCCGACGCCGACGTGATTACATAAGCTCTCTTATTCTTCGAATATTCGAGCTAAAAATGTGCATGTAAAAATGGTTATTTGTAAAGTTGACAACCTTCTTCAAGGCATAATTAATAGTTAGCAGAGGTTATCAGTGCACTATCATTGCTGTTGGTGTTTAAATAAGCATCTTTTCATGACCGACATTTGCCCCGTTACACTTAACCAGTATTGATGAAATTGTGACTGTTGGAAGTCGAACATATGAGCAAATAATACTACAATATAATAATCCATATCCTTTTTTTATCAAACTTGACCTGCCTTGTGCAACCGTTCAGATGTGTACAAAGCGTTCCGCTCCGCTGCATAACTAGGACACAGAATCTAAGACCACTTACAATATTACTTCTATTTACACTTCATCTCTATTCAGGTTGCTATCCTCTCCTTGGGCTCTTTTTAAAGAAGTCTACTTGTTTACTATGTAATCCAAGTAGGGATGTGGATGGACTGGTCTCCATATTTTCATTGGCATAAATAATTCTACATAGTCATACTGTGGATGGATATTCATATTACTAAATAGTCCAAGTGTGAATGGACTGGTTTCAAGCACATTATGGCATAACCAATTTACTACATAGTCTAAGTATGGATGGACTTTCATATTACTACATTAAGTGGACTGGTCTCCACGACTTAAAATTCATAGGCATATATAACTAATTCTACATACCGGTAGTCTAAGAGTGAATGGACATTCATATCCCTACATATTCTAAGTATGGATGGATTGGTCTCCATGACTTTCAAGCATATTTACATACGGCATAACTCATTACTACATGGTCCATGTATGGATGGACAGGTCTCCACGACTTTCAAGCATATTTGTTTTACATATGGCATAACTTATTTACTACAGTCAAAGTAGGGAAAGAAAATGAAAAGTGAAGCAATGAACTTAAAATAAGAATGAGCTTTTCACAATAAATTGTAGCATATGTGAATGTATCTATGACAACAGAAACACATTTATCAATGGTGGCTAGTTTCAAACAAATAATACATGTTGATGTTTGAAACAGGCACCTAAAGCATATCAAAGTAGAAGTCTGATGTAAAAAGTAGAAGTCGGATGCAACATGTTCTACTAAACAGTCCAATAATGGCTCATTATCTTGTTGTGATGAAACAGTGATGCCAGTAGTTTTGATTCCAAATATTTTGCTCAGAGCAAAGTCAGTTATAATACACACATACACCTGTATGGTATATAGTGCTGTCTAGGACTTGCTTTGTCACAGATAAGTATGAAACTTTTGTCACAGATAAGCATGAAAATTTTGTCACAGATATGTATGAAACTAGCCCATGAGTGCAAGAAGTGCCAGGCGACATTACCTTCTCCAACCCCTGGAACTTTACTGGTTGTGCATAATTCACCATGGCTGACAACCACGGGTGTATGTTGGTTGTTGCACCGGTGTAGTGGTAGTTGGACATCAGTGCCATCTCCTCATCAGCAGTAAGAGTTCCCTACAATTACAAGAAAACACCAGTCAACTATTGTGTGTACAGAACATACAAGAGATACAACAGGGCCCTGAAAAGCTCTACTGGTGACTATGCCAATTGCCCTTTTAAGTATTGGTCGACACGTTTTTCCAAGGTGTGTGTGTTAAAGGTGAGAGGTGGGTCGGGATTGTTCTCATGTGACAGTAAGGACATTGTAGAGAGTAGATACAGTAAATGATATTGTAAAGGGACACAAGACCTTCTTGTGGAGTGTGAGTTAGGTCAGGACTTGTAATGGAGTGTGAGTTAGGTCAGGACTTCATTTGTAGTGGAGTGGGAGTTAAGTCAGGACTTTATTTGTAGGAGTGGGTGGTAGGTCAGGACTTCATTTGTAGTGGAGTGGGAGGTAGGTCAGGACTTCATTTGTATTGGAGTGGGTGGTAGGTCAGTTCTTCATTTGTAGTGAAATGGGGGGTAGGTCAGGCCAATATTTGAAGGAGTGGGTGGGGTAAAAAAAACAACAACACTTTCAAACTCTTACTTCCTCAATAATGTTATGTTTTGTATACATTTATAGAAGAAAGATGATCTAAAATGCATCTTTTTCACCTTTATCTGTGAAAATAAATTACCCCAGAGACACCCACTTATAGCGAATTGGCGCGTAACACATGTTAAGCAAATTATTTTGCACACCCTGTTTGCATATTTGCACACCCAGTTCTTGAATTTCTGCCTAATATACTGGAGGTAGGTCAGGACTTCATTTGTAGTGGAGTGGGTGGTAGGTCAGAACTTCATTTGTAGTGGAGTGGGTGGTATGTTAGGACTTTATTTGTAGTTGAGTGGGTGGTAGATCAGGACTTCATTTGTAGTGGAGTGTGTGGTAGGTTAGGACTTCATTTGTAGTGGAGTGTGTTGTAGATCAGGACCACATTTGTAGTGGAGTGGGTGGTAGGTCAGGACTCCATTTGTAGTTGAGTGGGAGATAGGTTAGGACTTCAGTTGTAGTGGAGTGGGTGCTAGGTCAGGACTTCATTTGTAGTGGAGTGGGTGGTAGGTCAGGACTTCATTTGTAGTGGAGTGGGAAGTAGGTCAGGACTTCATTTGTAGTGGAATGGGTGGTAGGTCAGGACTTCATATGTAGTGGAGTGGGTTGTAGATCAGTACTTCATTAGTAATGGAGCGGGAGGAAAGTTAGGACTTCATTTGTAGTGGAGTGGGTGGTAGATCAGGACTTCATTTGTAGTGGAGTGGGTTGTAGATCAGTACTTCATTTGTAGTGGAGTGGGAGGAAGGTGAGGACTTCATTTGTATTGGGTGGAGTGTGTGGTAGGTTAGGACTTCATTTGTAGTGGAGTGGGGGTAGTTAAGGACTTCATTTGTAGTGGAGTGGGGGGAAGGTTAGGACTTCATTTGTAGTGGAGTGTGTGGTAGGTCAGGACTTCATTTGTAGTGGAGTGGGAGGTAGGTCAGGACTTCATTTGTAGTGGAGTGGGAGGTAGGTCAGGACTTCATTTGTAGTGGAGCGGGTTGTAGATCAGTAATTCATTAGTAGTGGAGTGGAAGGAAAGCTAGGACTTCATTTGTAGTTGAGTGGGTGGTAGATCAGGACTTCATTTGTAGTGGAGTGGGAGGTAGGTCAGGACTTCATTTGTAGTGGAGTGGGTTGTAGATCAGTACTTCATTTGTAGTGGAGTGGGAGGAAAGTTAGAACTTCATTTGTAGTGGGTGGAGTGTGTGGTAGGTTAGGACTTCATTTGTAGTGGAGTGGGGGTAGTTCAGGACTTCATTTGTAATGGAGTCAGAGGTGGGTAAGGACTTCAATTTTAGTGGTGTTGGAGGAAGGTTAGAACTTCATTTATAGTGATGTGGGTGGTAGGTCATGACTTCATTTGTAGTGGAGTGGGTGGTAGGTCAGGACTTCATTCATAGTGCAGTGGATGGTAGGTTAGAACTTATTTGTAGTGGAGTGTGTGGTAGGTCAGGACTTCATTTGTAGTGGAGTGGATGGTAGGTTAGGACTTCATATGTAGTGGAGTGGGAGATAGGTTAGGACTTCATTTGTAGTGGAGTGGATGGTAGGTTAAGACTTCATTTGTAGTGGAGTGGGAGATAGGTTAGGACTTCATTTGTAGTGGAGTGGGTGGTAGGTCAAGACTTCATTTGTAGTGGAGTGGGTTGTAGATCAGTACTTCATTAGTAGTGGAATGGGAGGAAAGCTAGGACTTCATTTGTAGTGGAGTGGGGGTAGATCAGGACTTCATTTGTAGTGGAGTGGGAGGTAGGTCAGGACTTCATTTGTAGTGGGGTGGATGGTAGGTTAAGACTTCATTTGTAGTAGAGTGGGAGATAGGTTAGGACTTCATGTAGTGGAGTGGATGGTAGGTCAGGATTTCATTTGTAGTGGAGTGTGTGGTAGGTCAGGACTTCATTTGTAGTGGAGTGGGTTGTAGATCAGTACTTTATTAGTAGTAGAGTGGGAGATAGGTTAGGACTTCATTTGTAGTGGAGTGGGTGGTAGGTCAGGACTTCATTTGTAGTGGTGGGGGAATTAGGTCAGGACTTCATTTGTAGTGGAGTGGGAGGTAGGTCAGGACTTCATTTGTAGTGGAGTGGGTTGTAGATCAGTACTTCTTTAGTAGTGGAATGGGAGGAAGTTAGGACTTCATTTTTTAGTGTAGTGGGTGGTAGATCAGGACTTCATTTGTAGTGGAGTGGGAGGTAGGTCAGGACTTCATTTGTAGTGGAGTGAGTGGTAGATCAGTACTTCATTTGTAGTGGAGTGGGAGGAAGGTTAGGACTTCATTTGTAGTGGGTGGAGTGTGTGGTAGGTTAGGACTTCATTTGTAGTGGAATGGGGTAGTTCAGGACTTCATTTGTAGTGGATTGGGGGGTAGGTCAGGACTTCATTTGTAGTGGATTGTGTGGTAGGTTAGGATTTCATTTGTAGTGGAGTCTGTGGTAGGTCAGGACTTCATTTGTAGTGGAGTGGATGCTAGGTTAAGACTTCATTTGTAGTGGAGTGGGTGGTAGGTCAGGACTTCATTTGTAATGGAGTGGGTGTTAGGTTAGGACTTCATTTGTGGTGGAGTCTGTGGTAGGTCAGGACTTCATTTGTAGTGGAGTGGGTGGTAGGTTAGGACTTCATATGTTGTGGAGTGGGTGGTAGGTCAGTACTACATTTGTAGTGGAGTGGGTGGTAGGTCAGGACTTCATTTGTAGTGGAGTGGGTGGTAGGTCAGAACTTCATTTGTAGTGGACTGGGTGGTAGGTTAGGACTTCATTTGTAGTAGAGTGGGTGGTAGGTTAGGACTTCATTTGTAGTGGAGTGGGTGGTAGGTTAGGACTTCATTGTAGTGGTGTGGGTGGTACATCAGGACTTCATTTGTAACAGAGTGGGTGGTAGGTCAGGACTTCATTTGTAGTGGAGTGGGTTGTAGGTTAGGATTTTATTTGTAGTGGAGTGAGTGGTCAGGACAATACATGTTTAACATGTCAAAATTCTGATTTGTGATGCAAACTAGTTATGTGAGCCTTATGTTCAAACTAATTCACATGTATAGATTCATTAGAGAAAACAGCCAAAGTTATGTGATGACCCTCGGGGTTAATTGTTTTCAAACACATGCATATATGAGGTTCATGGGGTAAAACAATAAAAGCATGTGTTAACCCCAGGGCTTAAGTTTAAGCTGCTTAACTAGCATTTCACCTGTCAATTTCTCAAAATGCCAACTTGGATTGGCAATATTTTGCAAGTGCTTAAATGCTTTCTAGTTTGAAAGATTGATGGAAAGTAAAACTATTTAGGCCTAATACGGTTTATAGGCAATCAATGACCAATCAAATTGATATCAAAAAGGGTTAATGTATATTGCTTGCTAGAGTAAGCTATAATTTGCCAGTTAATTTTTTATCAACCGGCAAAATAATGACAGTTGATAAAAGTGCTAAATTTGAGCCCTGAACCCCTGTCAAAACTAACGCACACTTTTAGACCTATGTGGCAAACTACTAACTCACACTTTCTGACCTATTTGGCAAACAAGCAAAATTACGTAATGACCCTTAGGTTTTTATTTTTGAACTTGTTCATAATATTAGAACATTAAGGCTATGTAATGACTCCTGGGTTATTATTTTCGTAGTAACAAACAACATTAGATATAATGTGGGAAAATAGTAAAGTTATGTGATGACCCCCGTGTCATCATTTTCCAACTATTTCACATATTAGTTATGTGATGATGTGATGACTGCTGAGTTAATATTGTCCGACTAATTCATACTATTAGATCCATGGGGCAAACTAATAAAGTTGTATCCATGGGGCAAACTAATAAAGTTATATCCATGGGGCAAACTAATAAAGTTATATCCATGGGGAAAACTAATAAAGTTAGATCCATGGGGAAAACTACCCATAATAAAGTTAGATCCATGGGGCAGGGCAAACTAATACAGTTCTATCCATGGAGCAAACTAATAAAGTTAGATCCATGGGGCAAACTAATAAAGTTAGATTCATGGGGCAAACTAATAAAGTTAGATCCATGGGGCAAACTAATAAAGTTAGATACATGGGGCAAACTAATAAAGTTATATCCATGGGGCAAACTAATAAAGTTATATCCATGGGGCAAACTAATAAAGTAAGATCCATGGGGCAAACTAATAAAGTTATGTGAGTTATTATTGTCCAACTAATTCACAACATTAGTAAAGTTATGTGATGAGCTCTGGGACCTTATCTCCAAACAAGTTCACACTATCAGTTTTAGGCCACAAAAAGAAAAATGCTAGATTCTCATCCCCTCCCACCCAGATTTCTTTGAGGTCTCTCCCAAAATTGTTATTGCCTTTGGACCCCAATTTTCATAAAACGACAGCAATTTTTGGATCAAAGAATATACCCCAACTGCAAATTTTACTAAAATTAGACTGAGAATCTAGCAATTTTTTGATAGTGGCCTTATGGAGCAAACTAGAAAAGTATCTCTTGATTCATAAGTATATGCTTGCAACCAGTCAGTGTACACACAAATGAATATAACTTGTAATGAGGGTACATAGTAACTTTTGTAGGCAACAATTTTGGTAGATGAGGTTGATGACAGAATATAAAACAAAATTAGACCGGATCATCTATATTTAGCAGTGCAAAAATAAATTATCAATAATTATGTCAGTCTTGGGTTACCTGCAAATTAGAGCCGCCATCTTAACAGGTAAGAAAGTTTTCAAATTTCTAAAACTGTGAGGAATATCATGATAAAGGTAGGAAGATTTCAGGTTTAAATACTTTATAAAGGTTATATGGTTATATTTGACTAATCATGAATTCATCTGCATCACTACTTCAGAGATACCAATAAGTAAACAAACAACCCTCCGATGATCGTTGTACTAGAATCTATAAATTGTAAAGGTAAGTTTAGTGTCGATTTAAATTTCACAATAATTTTATAATAAAACATCACACATCGGACAGATAGCACTGGCCTTGAACCTTTTGTATTAACAAGGTGTATACAAAGAAGAACATAATCAAAGAAATGGTAAATATATCAGCATAATGGCTCCGACTAAACTCAACTGATTTTCTATGAAAAGTGACACATTAATCACATCACACACCTTCCTGTAAAAAAAGACCAGCTCAATGTTAGGCTACCAGATAAACACCATACCCACAGAGGTTGTCCTATAGATTAATGTCTATAACCATAATAAATATATTTATTTATTTGAATCAGCAAACACAGGCTGTGTATATTCACTGAATCCAGGAAGTTTTAATTTTTTTTAATATTTTTTTTGACAGATATAAATGAAGATAACGAAATAATAATAACGCAACTGTAACATAGCAACAGACGAACAACCATGGCTGCAAGCCTCGAATCAACACTGATTGATCCAGAATACAGAAACTGGGTCAAGGCAGGTCTTGGCCTCAAATGCACTAAGGATGGGATTGAGCATTTTGTTGACGCCCAAGTCCAGACATTCCAGCAAAAACTTCTGACAGATATCTGTCAAGTGAAGGGTTTGCCAGCAGGCAGCGTATGCTATATCTGTACAACACAAAATGTTCTGCCTTGTCCAACAAGGGGAGTCTGCACCATCAGAAGAGGGGTTTGCAATTACCATGACAACCATGATCCATCCAAGATGAACAGACCGTGCCCGATGGGAATTTGTGATGAAATATTCGACCGCATCACAAAAAGTCACAGATATCGAAGCCCTTCCTGGCTTAATACAGATGCTAGAGACTGGTGTAGAAACAGATGGGAGGTAGCCAAATGTTACATGCCACCAGATGGTTACAGAGCGGTACGTTCCGCTGTTGACACAGACGTAACGGGGCTCCTCAGTGTGATTATCAATCTCAAAGAATTCCAGAACAAAGTGGCAGAGAACCTATCACTGCAAAGTAATGTATTCTGTCAGGTATGTTTCTGCCGGTTCATAAATTTCAAACATAATGTTGTTCATCTTCTGCAGTTTTGTTACTTATAAAATTACAAGAAAACACCTTTTTAATTCATTTTATTTGTTGAGTTACACAAATTGACCATTATATATGGCCTAACATGTGCTAAAAATGACGTAAAACACCTTTAAAAAAAAATGTTTCAAACACCATGTGGTCATCATTTACATGTTATCCATTGTTAAAAGTTACAATAATAATGAATATTTGTAAGCATTATACTTATGAACTTTTGTAGACATTGCTGAAACAGAATTATTGTTTAAAGGCTCATTAACGTATCCTATTTGTATCGGTGACACTCAAACTGCCAGTTACTGGTGCTCTTTGGATCAGAGGCTATCAGATGTGATTATTCTGTAAACATTTCCCTCTGCTGTATTATACACACACACATTGGATTCAGTGGCTACTAGAGTCTTTGAAAGATGTGATTATTCTGTAAACATTTCCCTCTGCTGTATACCTACACACACACATTTTTGCAAACATTGCTACAGTTGTCAATATAAAATTCCAGTCTTATTAACTTTATCTATATGATTGTTTTTTTAAAGGCTCGAATAATTCGTAATGACATAATTCATTCGCCTACGTTTCAACTTTCTGAGGCTATGCTGAATTCGTACATCGATCTGATGATACATCTACTACAAGATCCAGTACGACTGGTCACTGACACCAAGGCACAGGATGCGATTGCTAAGCTCAAACAGGTTAGTCTAAATAGCAGAGAATTGGAATTTCTCATCTGCAAACCTCAAGTTATTGATACTATGCTTGGCTATTGCATACTGTTTTTCTGCTAATAGTATCCCCCGGGCTGTTTTAAAATGTAAAAAAAAAGAAAAGGAAATAAGGTACATTGAAAATTATAGATCTGGTGTCATTTTAGGTGTCTTGCTGGTCATTTTAAAGTTAGAGGATTTACAATTTAATGTCATGAAACTATTTAAAACCTTTTAAATTTTCAATTTTGATACACACATGCATTTTGGTTATACAGTAGCAGTCCCAAGTTGAAATAACAGGTCAGTCCACTGGTTATTTTCGCATCTACCGGAAATCAATTGTGTAATTCCAACCTCTTATTTAGCGTTATTTCATTTTATTGATGCGTTATTTCTTGCATGATGGTTATAAACTGTGTTATCTTATTTTACATGGGTTTCCCAATCTTAAAATGTCACTTTTAATCCAAGTTTGAAATTATAAGGATTCAATTTTTTTTTTATGGAGTTTATGCAAGTTAAACTATGCCAAAGCATATACAAATTTATCATAAGTCCTTTGACTCAATGTGTTGGTCATTCTGCCAAGTTTACACATGCATATTTAGTTACAGTTAATAACTCTTTACAAATCAATATAATCATAAAATTACACAAATTTGTGTTAAAAATTATTACTTTTTTCAACATGAAAATTGGAAGCAGGATAATATTCCTTCTTAAATCTGCTGGAAGTAATTTAAAAATGTTGGTTTAAAATATTTTAAATTTATTAATAAGGCAGGTGCATTCATTGATAGAGGTAAGCAGGATAAGATATCAGGCTTTACATGAATGTGTATTTTTGTTTCCAGATAAAGATAGGTTCACTTACAGTAACTGCAGAAGATGAAAAGAAAATACGAGAAGAGGCTTTACGAGCAATTGACGAGAAGAAAAAAGAAGCCATACAAGATATACAAGATGAGGGCAGTGAACAAATGGTACAAATTCAGAACAGAGTTAAAACAGACTTACAAACAATCCAAACTGAGGGAAGTCAGCAAGCAGCACAACTTGTGGTACAGAAAAAAGAAGCAACTGAAGTCATAAAGCAAGAGGCCAGTGAACAAATGGTACAAATTCAGAGAGCTAAAACAGAATTACAGGCAATCCAAAGGGAAGCAGAAACAGCTATTACAAGATTGGTTAGTCAGGAAAAGGTATCGAAGCAAACAACTATGGACGAGAGAACAGGTAAACAGGCTTGTGTCCGTTACTTCAGCATTACTGATGCAATCTGGCTGGTTACGATACTTGACAATGATGTTTTGTCCATAAGCACTGTGTCCAAGTTTGGTTAGATATCTATCAGAATCAATAATTGTTTGAACATTGTCAATTACAACCATTTTTCCTGATAACTCGAGTATTACTGGTGCAATCTGGCTGGTTATCAAACTTAAGCGAATATTTTGCCCATAAACATTGTGTCCAAGTTTGGTTGGTTGGATGGTTGGTTGGTTGGTTAGATGGATAGTGTTTTATGTCATTTTCAGCACATTTTAGGTTATATAGGTCAGTTGATTTTTAGTGGTTAAGGCAGACCACCCACATCTGTAAGAATCAAAACTTTCTTACCTACAAGTCAAGCTCCCAGTGGGATTCGAACCCGCAGCAGTGAGAGGCCAGTAGTTTTCAAATTCAGTGTCTTGTGTCCAAGTTTGATTAGATTTTGATTAGCATTAAGTTATTGCGGGAACACTAAATTTATGCCTGTCACCTTCCCAACCACCTGCCAGCTCGTCGTGTGTGATCACATAAGGGTCAACTACAGGTGTATAAAAAGAACCAAATTCAGAATTCACAGTTGAATTTTAAACTGATTTATATCGAGTCCGGTTAAGGCTCTAGACACGTTTACAGACCAACATACCGGTAGTGATCAAAATGTCATCCTAGTGTATGTGTCTCAGTTCTTTCGTTCACTAGTCATGCTTCAGACTTTTATTTATTTATATCTTCTTCATTTCACAGACTCCACCAGAATGTTCCTTATCTGCATTTAACATTATGTGCACAATTTGGGTCACTGTGACCTACTTTGTCATTTACGACAAATGTTCACCGTTTCTAAACCTACTGACGAGGTATATCTATAACTTACATATTTTGAGAATCCAATTTCTATAGACGCAATATAAATGGCTTTAACAAGCCAGGTCAAACTGCAAAACAGGAGCATCGAATAAAGAGTTAATATAATTCATTTTACACATATTTAATCACAGGTATTTTAAGAACCCCTGAATTATAAACCTATACTTTTAATCGGTACATAATCATTAATATATGACCTGAACACCTGGATAGAGTTTCGAAAAAAAAAAAAAATATTGTGTAATTTTGCTGTTATTTAGTTTCTTTAATGACTTGAATTAACTAAAATTCTAAGTATGTAAGGATAATATCTCAAGGGATTGACTGGTGTTGGCCAAATCAAAATATAGTCCAATTTGGACTACTATACCTCAAGACTTGACATTTTTTAATAATACTCTAAACAACAATTCAAACTGATTCTCTTAAAAACAAGAGGTCAATGACCTTGAAGCTCTACTGATAGATTTTGATAGCTAGGTCAGCATTCCTGTGAAGTTTCATAAAAATCTGTCAAGTAGTTTTTTGTTTAACGTCAAATCAAAATAATTTTCGACAAGGATCAACATCTCGTCATGCTGATCATTTCAGAAAAAGTCCCATATCAATATCACTTACAGTTTTCAAGAAGTAGTCGCTACAAACTTGTTTTTAAATATCTATGTTTAGCCGTGGTGGCCATCTTGAATTTCCAGCCGACCTGAAATTGTGCTAGGATTAACTAGATATCAAGAGCAACATTCCTGTGAAGTTTCATGAAAATCCGTCTAGTAGTTTCAGAGGTGTAGTCACTACAAATTTTTACTATACAAACTCTATGTAAACAATGATGGCCACTGGTGCCTAGGTTTAATTTTGATTCAAAATAATTTTCGACAAGGATCAACATCATGTCATGCTGATCATTTTAGAAAAAGTCCTATATCAATATCACTTAAGAACTTTCAAGAAGTAGTCGCTACAAACTTTTTTAAAAAAATCTAATTTTAGCCATGGTGGCCATCTTGAATTTTCAGCCGACCTAAAAAAATTCTGGGATCAATTAGACATCAAGAGCAACATTCCTGTGAAGTTTCATAAAAAATCGTCGAGTAGTTTCAAAGGAGTAGTCGCTACAAGTTTTTACTAGCGGCCATGTTTAAAGTCACATCGAAATACATTTCGACAAGGATCAACATCATGTCATGCTGATCATTTTAGAAAATGTCCCATATCAATATCACTTACAGTTTTCAAGAAGTAGTCGCTACAAACTTATTTTTTAAAAATCTATTTTTAGCTGTGGTGGCCATCTTGAATTTCTGGCCGATCTGAAATTTGCTTGGATCAATTAGACATCAAGAGCAACACTCCTGTAAAGTGTCATGAACATCTGCCAAGTAGTTTCAGAGGAGTAGTCGTTACAAGTGTTTACTATATAACTCTATGTAAACAAAGATGGCCACTGGCAGCCATGTTTAACGTTGAATCAAAACGATTTTGACAAGGACCAACATCATGTCATGCTGATCATTTTAGAAAAAGTCCCATATCAATATCACTTATAGTTTTCAAGAAGTAGTCGCTACAAACTTGTATTTTAAAATTCTATTTTTACCTTTGGCGGCCATCTTGGATTTCACATCAACATCAATTTTTGCTAGGATCAACTAGACTTCATGGGCAACATTTCTGTAAAGTTTCATGAATATCCATCCAATAGTTTCAGAGGAGTAGTCGCTACAAATAAAAGTTTACGGACAGACGAACGGACGGACGACGGACGCCGCACCACAGCATAAGCTCTGCTGATCTCTGATCAGTCGAGCTAAAAACAATGTTTTTACAATTCTTACACTGAATATTAAGCTGGCTAGTTCTGAATTAGAAGTCCTTTAACTAAACTTTTACATTTTCTTTTACCAGTTCTGCAGAGAGAGCTCATCAATTTATATATGGAAAACTACCTTAAGACACCCGTGTCCCCTCTTGCACCGGATGTAGATGTAGAAATTTCCAAGTTGTACGTCACCCCTTGCATGAGACAAGTAGGCCCACAACAAAATGAAAACGACCCTTGCATGAATCAGGAAAAACAAAAAGTAAACATAATGTCATACAAAGACATATTTTACAAGGACTCGCGTCAATGTAAGAAAATCTACATCACAGGAGACGCGGGTATGGGGAAAACAACACTTTGTCAAAGAATGATTTCCACATGGTGTACAGCTCACACAAAGCAGGAACCACCTGATGACGATGAGCAGGTTATGTTGAAATTCCCTTTCTTGTTCTACATTTCTCTACGGAATGCGGGATCCGAGAGCAGCATAGAAGAGATGATCAGAACTCAGTTGCTGCAAGACCCTGCCCAAGAAAACCTATTATCCACGTTACTTCACAAAGAATCTGCTAACTGTCTCATCATCTTGGACGGCCTCGATGAGTGGACTCCGCCAAAACATCATCTTCAAAAATCTCCCGTAATAAATGCGGGACTTCCCAGTAGAAACGTCATGAATAAAATCACAATAGTCACCACAAGTCGGCCGTGGAAACTTGAAGTTCTCAGACTGAAGACTTCAGAGATTGATCAACATATTGAACTTGTCGGACTTGATGATGCTTCATCTGAGGAGCTGATCAGATCTGTAATTGCCATTCTAAATACAAAACAGGAATTTACAAGGCCTTCATTTGTATGCAACAGCATCAAGTTAAACGAGTTCATGCAGTTGCTAGAAGACAAGAACTTGGAGCATTTCAGAACTATACCCATCATATTAAAGATGCTCATTTGTCTCTGGCATGACGGGAAACCTTTGGGAGAATCTCAATGCACTATATACAGTGGGATGATTAATCTATTGTTTGAACTGGCAGAAAAACGCCGAGCACAAAGTGAGGACACCTCCAAAATGAAAGAAGAATGGAAAGGGGTAAAAAAGACACTTCCGAAGTGCTTTGAAGAGGCAACAAAATGTCAAGAATTTGGACACCTAATAAGTTCACTTGGTAGGCTTGCATCTGAAACAATTTTTAATCCAAAACAGGAATCAACACTTGTCTTTGAAAGTTCACAAGCAGGGCTGCATGGAATGTCCAAAACAGAGATAGAGTTCTGTCTCAAAATTGGAATACTGACCCAGAACAAAGTAATAAAAGGATGCACATCACAAATGAAAAGCTTTTCGTTCCTGCATAAAACTTTTCAAGAGTTCCTGGCTGCTGTGTTTGTATCAATGAGTTCTGATCCTTCTCACAAGGTAGTTGACACCTTACGTCAGATCTGTAACTCTGCAGACAAAGTGTTTGAGATGTCGAAAGTGTTTGTGTTTATCAGTGGAATGAATCCCGAGATTGTCCTCAAACTATCAGAACACATCTGGGAAGTGGTGTCCCCCATTACACACAAGTACAGACAATGTATTGAAAACAGATGCAATCCAATGAATGATCCCATGAATGGCGATGAATATTTAAAAGATATCAATATATACATGTACATGGACTCAAAAAAGGATTATTTGCGGTCTACAGTATCTAACATATTTCAGCTCATGGTAGATTGTACTAATGAAGGTTTACACAATGGTATCAGGAGTCCAGTTGTGAAACTAGAAGACATTTTTATAGAAAATGACTTGGATGACCCTAAACTACAAAGGTGCTTCCGGGAGGTGCTGATGCCAACAAACATACGCAACATAAAATCAGTTGACTTGTTAATGTTCGAAGGGATGCAAAGTGAACTCTGCAAAATTCTTAATCAGATTTCCTCACTACAGAAATTAACAATTTTTGGAAATGTATCAGCAAGTGCAGACACTATATTTTCTCTACTGCTCAAATCAAAGGAAACATTATTTACATTACAATTGTGTTCTGCCCATACAATGAATATATTTGATATGTCAAAACTACCAGCTGAGGACTTTTCTAACATGATACCAACTGTAAATAACTTGAAAAGTCTCTGTTTTTGCAATGTCAGACTGAATCACAATCAACTCGACTCTTTGATGGCACATTTAACACAGGCAGTAGGACTGATACAGCTATATATTTTTGATTTGTTGTGCACTGATTGTGGACGTGATTGCAGATGTCCTTTAGATTTATCAAACCATCAACAACTAGAAGATCTAAGTTTAGATCTCCAAGGCAGAACTCTATTGAACACATCACAATTACGGCACTGCAAATTATACAAGTTAAAAGGCATGGCACCGTTACTGAAATGTCTCCAAGGTGCACCAAATTTGCAAGCAGTACAAATTAACCAGTTGGTTTACGGCCTAAATAGGTTTCATTACACTGAAGAAATTGAAGCTCTTGCAGAATGTCTGCTTACTCTAGAGAATGTCAGGACAATATCACTTTTCAGAATAGACTTTGGTGAAACAGAATTAAAGTTATCACCCAGGATGAAGAATCTCGAACAAGTTATCTTTCATAATGTACGAATGTCATTTGAGACACTGCGCAGATTTGTGGACAGTATCCCATGCACAGAGCACTTGGTAAAAGTTGCCATCCATAATCTACAAATCACACCGCAAGAGAAGACTGAAACAGCTAGGAAATATATCAAATCCTGTCCAATGTTTGTGGTGTCACAAATGTCCTATGAGTTTAAACTTTATGACAATAGGGAATTGATGTCTGAATTGGTCATACATTTTCAGACAAAAGGAGCTGACAAACTACAAAGTATTCGACAATTAATTCCATTGATAGAGAGACAGTGTTCAACCTGACATAATTTACTGTATGAGCTCCAGGTTATTAGATACCAACATGTAAGCAACAAATGTATTTAAAATGAAATTAAAATGTTTTAGTTACATGTCATACAAATATGTAATGCAGAGTTATGCAACAGTCTATTAAATCAATTTAGAATTATTTTTCGTTTAGAATTTGCCATATCATAAAAATCAAGAAACTCATTACTCAAAAAGAAATCTCTTAAAATATATTTTCTTCAAAACATGGAACTCGGTGTCTTCTTCACAGCTTATAGGAGACACTCAATATGTTCTTAGAACCATGGATTTATATGTACACTGGATTTGAAATACCCTATACGCCCCTTGTTAATTCCCGATTTATCCGCTGAATGGTCAATAAGCTGGTTCCCTGATCTTGGATTTCTGTATAGCCTTTGTTTTGTTCGCAAATTACACAGTTGAATTTGGTTGAAAATTTATAAATTCTTTTTCTAGTTTTCGCCATTTGTGGCTTGAAATCGAGAATGTACATTTTTTGAAAATTTAACTTCTCTTTCATTTACGTTACGATATTCAAAGTAATTATTCCTTCGTAATGCCATTATTGTGTAGAGCTGCTTGCTGGTCTTGGATTTCTGTATAGCCTTTGTTTTGTTCGTAAATTATGCAGCTGAATTGTTTGAAAATTCATCAATAAAATCGCCTTTATTTTCATAAATGTATAAACAGTCTAAGTGAAACTCCTGTTTTATTTATGGTTCGATATTCATAATAATTATTCCTTTGTATTGCCATTATTGTGTAGATTTGAATGACGGCCTTGGATTTCTGTATAGCCTTTGTTTTCGTCAAATTTTGCTGTTTAAGTTAGTTAAAAAATAGTATTACGATGCGATACCTTTTGAGGTACGTGCGTGCAATAAAACAGAAATATTATATCGATCACCAACATCCTGTTATTTGGAACACAAAACAACCCTTTGAATTACATCTGTTACCGCCCTTCTAAGGGGACAATATGCCGAAATATCGCGCACGACCACCTTGTATATTCGGTATGACATCTTGACTTAGGGGTGGAAGGGTGTAATAAAAACAGACACGTCGACCGCACTGTATATTCGGTATCGAACGGTGTTAATTAGAAGGCGCCAGATGTGCAATATGGAACATTCCCAAACCAAAATCGCAAGCTCCATCTGCAAGCTTGCAACAAGCTCGGCGCAAGCATAAATCGCAAGCTTACGGTAAGCGCGTATTTGGAACATCGCGGCGAGCTTGCGCAAGCTTGCCAAATAAAAACTAGCTTGCGGACAAATGCAAATTAGAGCCTGCGCAAGCTTGCAAAACAAGCTAGCGCAAGCTAACCAAATAAGCTTGCGCCGTAATTAGATTGTGCAAGCTAACCGAATAAGCTTGCAAAACAAGCACGCGCAAGCTTACCAAATTAGCCTGCGCGAGCTTACAAAATTAGCTTGCGCTCTAATTGGCTTGCGCAAGCTAACCAAATAAGCTTGCGCTTTCACAAAAGCTTGCGCTAGCTAATTCCCAATAAAGCCTAAAATAAAGAGGAGAAATGTAATTATGCAGGAAACAAGGAACAATTTTAAGAGGATGCACAGCATGTATTTTTGGTGAAGAATGATATAACAAGCATATCTCAATCATGTACCTCGAAGAACGACGTGAGCGTGCACGAATATCTGTAAAAATTTTAAAACAAGTGTCCATGTAAATTAATGGTGATGTTTTCAGACTGCAAAGTATCAAATGCGATGGCGTTTTTGAACGCTAACAAGTACTGAAATACTGTAATTGCACAGCCACCAAAGTTGGGGAAACTACATCTTTCATCAATAACACAGGTGAAACAACAGTTTCTAAGCAGACAGCTATTTTAAATTTACTCGTCATCAGTTGACAACACAAAATTATGACTGATCGCAAAAAAATAAAAAATTAAAACCCTACCGACCGACCCTTGTTTTTTAAACCAGAAACAGTTTTTTAGGCCTTATGAAAAGTAACATTCTTATTTTTCTTCAAAGGATCGCCTTGCTGTGCCGCATTTGCCATTAATAATGTCATTTATAACTGGGTCTAACAAACAGGGCTCGCCACTTGCTTTTCTGAATGTTTTAAGCACATATTCAGTAATTGCACTTATTACAAATGGATTCAGTGGTTTTGAAGGTTTCACATTCTTCTTGTTGTGAGCACTCCTGCTTCCCTTAGCTGACGACTCTGCTAGTGTTTCTCTCGTAAAAAACACGTCCAGTAAATTAATCACGAGTTTTCTAGCACTTCCGTTTGCTTTATGATTTGCCAGTGATAGGTGTGACGGAGTGATCCAGACATCGAACTCCGACACCAACTTGATACTCCTGAACTCTGAAATAAACAAGACAGGTCAGAGATTTCTACAAATGTTTTTGTACACGTTTATGGCGGCGGAAAATATTAACAAAGAAAAAGGAACGAGTAGAACAAGAGTTAATTGGATTGTTTTGAAAATTGCGTAACATTAATAAAATATAAATACAAATATACATTGCAGTCTAGGGTAAATTTTTCGGGAATGATAGTGAAAAAGGCTTGCTACAGTTCAGCCCAGGTTGAGTAGAAATAAGTACTAACATGGAAAAATTCAGCTAAATAGCAAAGAATTTTGCCATCAGTGTCTTTACACAAGTTCATTACATTCTTATGAATTGTACTCTATAAAATAAAAAGTCGGAAAAAATATTACTTCTAAGTTTGATGTTTCACTTCCTTGAAAATCCTAATGTATTGTACAAGTACAATACTTGTATTTTTTAGGGTTATTGAATGTATTAACAATGCAAAATTTAGATGACGATGCCTAAAAATGATACGTACTGTCATAGATTCCTCCCAGTGAGCACTGGGCTCATCAGCTTCAATAGCATCATCAGCAACAGCATTATCATTAGCGACAGCATTATCATCAGCGACAGCATTATCCTCAGCAATGGCATTATCAGCGACAGCATTATCATCAGCGACATTATCATCGGCGACATCATTATCATCAGCGACGTCATTAACATCAACGCCATCAGGTGCCTGACTGATCCGAAGAGGCATTGGTCGCCAAACAGATGTTGCCTGAAAAAATGGTGCCAACATATTACTAGAGGTGTAACAATACATCGAACTATCGATGTATTGTGATTGTGATCGTCCCGATAGTGATGTGTCGATAGCAAATTGAACTCTCGATTACTATTGCCGCTAGTATGCTGAACTATCGATAGTTTTAATAGTCAGTTTATATTTATATTTCAACAAATAATCTGATCAAGTAATTTATTTTAGAGTTTTTACGTTTGCTAAGTCATGTTTTCCTCTCCCAAAATAGCACACTCGGAACACTAAGCAGGTGTGCGCATGAATTCATTTATGGCCTAGAGGGGATCGTCAGTATTGATAATTTAATCTGGGGATTCCCAAACACATGGTGACTACTAAAAGACGATTGATAAGCAATTGTTGAACGTGCACAAAGTAAAAATCTAAAACGTGTACTTTCAAATGGTTTATTGCACCTCAGAAATATTGATCACGTATTGCACCGCAGAAATATTGATCGTGATGACGTCATCATTCAAATATGGCTGCCACCATTGGAATATTTTTGCACATTTTCAAAACGTCGTATCTCACATATTTTTTTAAGATATTTTGAGAAATATTAAAGCAGCTTAGATGAGAATATTTGTTTTATTTGGACAGTATCAACTATTTAATGGTCCGCTTTTCATCTGTCCCGTCAAATTTTGAATTGAATTGAATTGGGGTTTTAAGGCGCACCAACACATGAAAAGGTTATATGGCGCCTAACAGGCATGAACATGCCAGGCTCATCTTCCATGTACATCGAGATAAAATATGGAAAATGGGCCTAGAACCTTCTCACCCTGGACTGCAGAGTTGCTGCAAATTCTATCGTAGAAACTCCATTTACGCTGGAGCCACGTTATTGTTTTTCTGCCACTGCTCTTTGATGCGAGCGAGATAGCACCTGAAACAATGCAGGGATCATGATTAAGACCTTTAATGGACATGAACAAAAAATGATAAAATGAACATGAATTTGGGGGGATTCTACCCCTCTGTCTACCCCTCCAAAGGGATCTGCAGTGGCCCTATTCTTTGCCCTGTGACCAAACGGAATCCCGTCTTTTAGTAGTGTAACAGATAGTCACATAGCAACAAATAATATGGCCGCTACCGCTAGCTAGTTCTAAATTGTAAAAAAGGCCCCTGTTGGGGCAATTTCAGTATATCAAAGAACTGAGAACTGTAATAACACAGCTAACAAAGTTACAAAACATTGTAATATGTGTTATTTTAGCTAATTTTATTAAAATAATTAATAAAATGTGTTTCTCCGGTGTAAACTTTAATAATTTCATTATTTATCAATACTATTGCAATAGTATATCACAAGAGTAATAGTACTGCAATTGTACTTTCAGCAACAGCAATACAATTGCAATAGTCAATTTCCCTTCAATAGTCAATGAATTGCTTACTGTAGTGGAAGCTGCACTTGACTTAGTGGAAGTTGCACTGGACTGCACTGAAGCTCCTCTGAACTGCGCTAAAGCTCTTCTGGCCTGTGAAGCTCCCCTGGACTGAACTGAAGCTCCACTGGACTGTGTTGAAGCTCCACTGGACTGTGCTGTGCTCTGTTTGGACTTTAAAAAAAAACACTCAGTAATAAAGCATTTACTGAATGGGACAAAACTGACCACAATGTAAGGAATGTCCAGCAATGCCTCATGCATGTTTTTTAAAAACATTTTTGAATATGTTACATCTAAAGGGGTCATTTCACCAAGGATTGTTTTTTTCCAATCGGCCCGATCTGGACCAGATTGTCCCCGATCAATCAATTTTTTGATCTGCCCGATTGTCGTCCTGAATCGCCTCCAATCGCCCCCTTTTTTTGACCCGATTGAGTCCCGACCAATGGACCATGGCGGGGGGACGATTCTCGGACATTCCTCGCGCGATCCACACGTTTCCGGGGCGCAAGTATGCGAAAGTTTGCACAAGTACCCGCAGGTACACGGCAAAGGCCCGGTAGAGACCCGCTTCTCGCGTGCAAGTGAGCGATCTTCGCGCGTTGTTTGGCCGAGAGAGGCCGAAAATGGGCGATCCCGGCTCGCCGTTCTTCGCGCGAGAGTGGCCGAATGTAGGCGTATGTTGTCGCAGGTAGCCGAAAGTAAACGGTCTTCGGATGATTTAAACGATCTTCGGACGTTCTTCGGCCGACCAAATTTGCCTAGATCGGCCAGAGATCGGTGTTTTTAAAGGCCCGACTATATAAACCGAGTCAGATCGAAGCCGTTCATCACTTTCTGACCAGCCAGGGAAGGTCATGGACCAACAAGCAGTGCTGGGGCTTGTTGTAGCTCTACAACTTCGTTCTGCCATAGCACAGCAAAATGTTATTAAATTAGAAAATATGCTGAGGAGGAGGCCAAGGACCAAGAGAAAATATGCCAAAAAGAAGTAAGTTTTTGTGACTTTTTAAAGGGTTTTCAAGTGTGTTTTGTTTCAGTACCTGTTCTGAGAAAAGTGTGCAGTTTTTATTTTATATTTGGTTTATAATTCTCTGGCATTGGTATTAATTTGTAAAATTATTATTATTTATAATAAATTTGAGTAAATATATGTCTTGCTGTTGTATTTAGTAACAATTAATTCTTTGTGACATTTTAAAGGATTTTTACATGTGTTTTGTTTCATTAAAACATTTGGGTTTTAATTCTCTGGCATTGATATTGTTCTGTATAAATTTCTTATCATTTACAATAATTTTGTTTAAATATCTCCCTTGCTGTTGTATTTAATAACAATTATTATTACTATGTTCCAGGTTTTGGTGTACTCCATGGCTGGGTGATGACAGAAGGCTACACTACGGCCACTACGATGCACTGATGCAAGAGATGAGGGTCGGTGATTCTGCTGCTTTCCGAAACTTTCTGCGCATGCCTCCAGAGATGTTTGATGAGATGCTGGCTGGGGTTGGTCCACGTATACAGAAGATGGACACCAACTACAGTCTGGCGATAGATCCTGGGGTGAAGCTGGCCGCCACCTTGCGATACCTGGCGACTGGTGAGAGCTTCCCAACCGTGTCCTATTCCTTCAGAGTGTCACGCCATACAGATGCTGCCTTCATTCCTATTGTGACCGAGGCCATTGTAGAAGAGTACAGAGATGAAGTTCTCCCCTGTCCTGTAACTGCTGAAGAATGGAAACAGATCGCTGATGAATTTGAGAAGAGATGGAATGTGCCACACGCCCTTGGAGCTCTGGATGGTAAGCATTGCGCAATCAAGAAACCTCCTAACAGTGGGTCGCTGTACTACAACTACAAGAAGTTCTGCTCTGTGGTGCTGATGGCTCTGGTCGACGCCAACTACAGATTTCTATGGATTGATGTTGGTGGGTATGGACATATGTCTGACGCGCAGATCTTCAATGCATCAGAGCTGAAGGAGTGCATTGAAGAGGGTATGCTGAATCTGCCTGCTCCAGCGCCTATGCCCAACGATGACGTTGATGTACCCTACTTCTTCCTGGGGGATGATGCCTTTGCTTTACGTGACTACATGATGAAGCCCTACTCAAGAAGAGGTTTGAGCAGAGAGGAGGCCATCTGCAACTACAGGATATCCAGGGGCAGACCTGTTGTGGAGAACGCCTTCGGGATTATGGCTAGCCGGTGGGGGTGCATGCTTATGCCTATGCAAGTGACCCCTGAAGTTGGCAGACTGAATGTGGAAGCAAGTTTGATTCTTCACAACATCATGAGGATGAGGTACCCACAGATGCAGAATGCAGAACTGGATAAGGAAGATGAAGACCACAACCTCATCCCAGGAGAGTGGAGAAATGGACATGTGATGCATGACCTTGCCCAAAACCTTGGCCACAACAGGGACAATGTTGAAGGAAAGAACCAGAGGGACTATCTCAAGCACTACTTCAACAGTCCAGCTGGGTCGGTTCCTTGGCAGGATGGAGCTCTTCAGCCCAGAGACAACTAGAGATATTCACATTCTGCTTAAATGTGTATTGAAAGACTCTTGTATACTGTTTTGACTTTGTAACTTGTAAATAACTTTGTAAATAACTTTGTAAATGACTTTGTAAAAACAACTTTGTAAATTAAAATAAGAAAAAGAAAGCCATAAAATCTGCTAAAGTTTGGATAAGATCAGATGCAAAATAATACATGAGAGCTCTGTGCCATGTGGTTCTAAAGAAGAATCTTTTCAGTTTTTGCCAAGACAAGCCTTAGTAAAACTCTGACCCCCAGGGTGGGGCCAAATGTGACCAATGGGTCACCATTTGAACAAACTTGGTAGAAGACCATAAGCTAATAGCAAATGCAAAATATTAAACCTCTTGCTCTTGCAGTTTCAGAGAAGAAGATTTTTTAAGTTTTTCCCTATACATGTCTATGTAAAACATGTGACCCTTGGGGCGGGGTCAAATGTGACCCGAGGGTCACCATTTGAACAAACTTGGTAAGGGACCATAAGCTTATAGCAAATGCAAAATATTAAACCTTTGGCTCTTGCAGTTCCAGAGAAGAAGATTTTTTTCAGTTTTACCCTATACAAGCATTTATGTAAAACTGTGACCCCGGGGCGGGGCCAAATGTGACCCCAGGGTCACCATTTGAACAAACTTGGTAAAGGACCATAAGCTTATAATAAATGTAAAATATCAAACCTCTGGCTCTTGTAGTTTCCGAGAAGAAGATTTTTAAAAAAAATATCCTATATAAGTCTATGTAAAACTGTGACCCTGGGGGCGGGGACAAATTTGACCCCAGGGTCAGCATTTGAACAAACTTAGTAGAGGACCATAAGTTGATGCTACATGTAATACATGAGAGCTCTGTGCCATGTGGTTCCAGAGAAGAAGAATTTTTTCATTTTTGCCTATACAAGCCTATGTAAAACTGTGACCCCCGGGGTGGGGCCAAATGTGACCCCTGGATCACCATTTGAACACAATTGGTAGAGGACCACAAGCTTATAGCAAATGCAAAATATTAAACCTCTGGCTCTTGCAGTTTCAGGGAAGAAGATTTTTTAAGTTTTTCCCTATACATATCTATGTAAAACATATGACCCTTGGGGCGGGGCCAAATGTGACCCGAGGGTCACCATTTGAACAAACTTGGTAAAGGACCATAAGCTTATAGTAAATGCAAAATATCAAACCTCTGGCTGTTGTAGTTTCCGAGAAGAAGATGAAGAAAAAAATCCTATATAAGTCTATGTAAAATTGTGACCCCCGGGGCGCGGACAAATTTGACCCCAGGGTCACCATTTGAACAAACTTAGTAGAGGACCATAAGCTGATGCTACATGTAATACATGAGAACTCTGTGCCTTGTGGTTTCAGAGAAGACGATTTTTTAAAGTTTTTTCCTATATGTCTATATGAAAAACCTCAATATACAAACTTTGGATCCCCGGGGCATGGCCATTTTTGACCCCGGGAACTTTATTTGAACAAACTTGATAGTCTAGTCGTTGGCGATCATTTTAAAAGAAAAACTGTTGAAATCTGTCCAGCGGTTCTGGAGAAGAAGAATTTTTAAGGTTTTGCCCATATATGGTTATGGCAGCCATCTTGGATGCAGCGCTGACCTAATTTTAATAAATCTAAAAAGCATTCATTTAAGGATCATCCATGTGAAGTTTGGTTAAAATTAGCTAAGCGGTTTCTGAGGAGAAGTCGTTTGAAGAAAAGTTAACGGACGGACGACGGACGGACGACGGAAGACGGACAACACACCATCCCATAAGCTCTGCTGGCCCTTGGCCAGTAGAGCTAATAATCCAAATGTCAGACAGAATGTTTATATCACTACTGGTCATCAGAGGGCGGCTGGTCAGAGGAGGCATCAGGCTGCTTGTCATCAGAGGAGGAGGCACCAGGCTGTTGGTCAGGCTGTTGGTCGTCGAGAACTTGGTCTACCACGCTGCCCTGCGAGTCTCGGTTCTGGTTGAGCAAGGAACTGAACGAAGCGTTGAAGCTCATCCGATCAAGGCTTCCCCCTGGGAAGGCAGCTGCGGCGTGTACAGAGTGGCGTAGTTCGGTGTCCTAAACGGTGGGCAGCTGGGTGACCTGGGTGATGATCTGGTGACGGTCTGTGCAGGAAACGTGCGCTGCACCCACTCGGTGTTCATGGAATTCCAGGGAGACACTCCGTGATACGTCTGGGTGCCCCACTGGCTAGGGGGAGGCTGCCACTGGCACTGGTCCTGTTGCTGCTGGACAGTAGGCAGAAGGCGACCGTACGGGTTGTGGACATGCTGCTGCTGCTGAGGCTACTGCTGAGGCTGCTGTTGCTGACCCTGACGTTCGGCGGCGTTAGCTGCATCATTCTCCGTTACCATCTCGTCGCAGAGCAGGAAGAATCTGGTCCTGTAACGTTTCCAGATCTCTGGGCATACCTCGTTGAACTGGCTGGACAGGTAGCCGCACAGGTGATACTTGTCTAGGCTGGTGGTGGGCCGCAGAGTCTGCAGCAGGTCCCTGTAGAGCTGGGTTAACTCGTTGCTCTGCTCCCTCTGGGACTGCATCTCGTCTATGACGCGCTTAGTAGAGTCGTCGGCGGCCGGAGCTGGCCTCTTCTTGCCCCTGCGGACGGTCGTAGGTGTCTCGGTGTGAGACGGGCGTGGCAGCGAAGAAGACTCCGACGTTGGTTGAGAGGGTGGGATGTCAGGCATCTCCGGAACGTCCAGGATGAAGTCGTCATCTGGTTCAGGTATCACCTCTACGGAGGTCGAGGTAGAGGCCGCGGCCAGGGGCGCTCCAGCTGCAGCTGCCGCCTTCGCCTTCAGAGAGACAGTGTTCCTCCTGGAAACCTCTATCATGTGGGGGATCAGGAAGGAGAAGTTGTCCAGGATCCATCTGAAAAGACACAAATTAAAAGAAATATTATATAAACAGTAAAAAAATATTTCCACATAATAAACATGTATTATAATAATGTGGTATGACTGTACTGTCATAGACAAGCACCAATTAATAGATTATTATGAAAAATAAAATAATTAAAACACTACAGAAATTAAAACAACTATTTGTACCAAATGTTTGCAAAAATCATAATAATGTCATAATAATATTTGACTGTACTGTCACATAAACACAGATTTTACAGAAATTAAGAATAATATTAACTCTATAAATTATGTTTAAAAAATAAACAACAATATTACAAAGCCATGCATTACTTTGGCATTATTAAAATTAAATGTCAAAAAATACGCTAATATCATTTTAAAATAAATTATTATACATTTCAACAGTTAACATTACTGCAACATATGAAAGACAACATGACAAATAAAACTGGCAAGCTGAAATAAAAATGTTAAATAATTGTAGATACTTACTGGTCTCTGTCTGTGATACGGACTGCTCCCTGGCCGGACTTGGTTTTCCTCAGACGAGAGAGTCGGGTCCGGATGGACTCGTACCAGAGGGTCAGCTCTTCTCTGGTCCGTTGCATCACATCCACCTGGGTTCTCCACAGCTCATCCTTGACCGTCTTGTTCAGCCAATCCCTCTTGGACTTGTCGTAGAGGCAGGGGTTCTGTTGGATGAAGTCCACCATCTTCTTCTCTTCAGTGGCAGACATGTTGACAGTCTTCCATGCCTTCTTTGCCTTCTTCTGGGGATCTGTCTCTTCTTCGTCAAGGGGAGACAGACCTCGAGCGGCAGGAACCTCGGCAGGAACCTCGGGAGGAACATCGGCAGGAACCTCGGAGTCTGTGTCAGAAACCAGCGGCGTTGGTGATCGTGCAGGCCTGGTACTGGCCTTCTTCCCCTTGGAGGCAGTCTTCTGTCCCCTGGGCATAGCGTTGGTCCGTAGAGCGTCGAATTGTAGAGGTGTTGCGTGGTCGGTGTCGAAGCGGGTTATGGTCTGCTGCTCTCTGGGACCCCTATTTATATAGGTCGCCCTAATCGGATTATCTCGGGGCTTAACCGGCTACTCTCGGCTACTCTCGGCTACCCACAGCTACTCTCGCGCGATGAGCGGGCGAAGATCTGATTGATCGTTTACTCTCGGCCGCGGATCGCCCTTAATCTGGCTATTTTGGCACACGTCAGCACGGAGGTCGGCTACCTGCGGGGGTGATCGGGCACTTACGGGCACTTACGGGCACATGCGGGTCGGTCGTCCGAGGATCTGGTGAGGGTCGGGTGCTTACACTCTGCCGACACTACGCACGACCCTCGGTAGAGAGCTGCAGAGGCTATACGAAAGCTCCAGAGGGCGGGCGAGACAAGGGGACCTTCAGGGGACCCTCGGACGACCAAGACGACCCCGGGCCGACGTTTTTTGATCGGCTACTGTTTTACAACATTTTTAAAAACAGTAGCCGATCACTTTTTTGGTACCCGACCCTCGGAGGACTGAGGCAATCGCGCCAGATCTTCCCCCGAATGTATAGGGTAGTGCGGGACTGTGCTCGCATGTTCAAAACAATCCTTGGTGAAATGAGCGTATAACACAGTATTTGATCGAAATAATGATCAATAGCGCTGTTCCACTTAATCCATTTGATCAAGCATCCACCGTATTAATCAATTACAATTTTTTTTACGATAGTTTATTCATCTATATTCTAGTACTACAGAATGATATATACAATAGAATTTTGCAACTAGTAATTGTATATATATATCCCTATGTTCTAAAATAATGCTTGGTCAGCTTCATTCAATTTTATACTCATTATGGTTTTTCTTAATAACAGCCTGAAAAAACAATTACTGGTGTCTAAAATTATTAAAATTTTAATGGTTTAATAAACGTTCTGATGACTGGTCATGAATTTTAAGCCAATGCCCAATACTACAGCGATCGACAGGCAGAAACTTCTGGACGTCTATGCCTTTCTAGGCAATTTTGATGCATTCCAAGATGAATGATTGAAACAGTGTTTTTAACATATCATATTTAATAGGTTATATTAAAAAAAAATCAAGATCTCTGTGTGATAAAGATTTTTGAATTTCTCACCTCTAAATCAGACGCCAGCTTTTTCAGGAAATGAATTTTACTTGGTGTTGCACATATACCTGGAAAAGAAGTTGTAAAGTACAATGATAGAGCTAGTGCAATATTGGTTACGAGTTTATTGCTGGATAAATTGAACAAGTTATCAAAGTGAAACAAAAGGCCATAATAAATTAAGCAATCAATGATGGGTGATGTAGAGATACATAAGGTCATCAGTTGTTATGAGTATATGAAGTTGGGTGATGTAGAGTTACATAAGGTCATCAGTTGTTATGAGTATATGCAGTTTGGGAACAATCTAGTAGCTTTGAGTGTAAATCTAACTTGCCCAATTCTGTGGCACAAGTTTTTCATCATGACCAAATTACAGCAAACATAACAATGTCTCATATTTGAGGAACTACGCGAAAAAATATGAATATGTAAAAGGAACAAACAAAACCAATCAGGCAAAAAATGAAGGTGCTAGAGCGCAAGTACCAGACTTGCATTTAGGAGTATTTGTGATGCCTGTATATTCACAGTGTTACCAAATTAAGGTATGATGCCACTAAAAGTGAAAAATTGCCTTGAAAATTGGATGCTGTCATGAAAATCAGCACATTTTGCATTCAAAGAGCAGTTTTGGTAGCTAAACCTCTTGATTTCTTCATGTTTATTGACTATATGAAGCATTTAATCCATTATATCAAGTATAGGTATGCCCAATGTCATTTTATAAAACAGTTAAGGCAGGTTAAAACTGAAAAAAGTACGCTGATTTTTGACGCCGACGACCGCTCTGTTCTCTTTTGAAACGCGTATATCTTGATCGATTCTTAGTCGATTCGCGACAACTTTTCTTTCTTTAATGCGTTATAGTCTAGGCTTTGTCAGAATAGCTGCTTTGAAAATTCACTCATAATTAAGTATTCTTATAGATGTGGCACACCCATTGCAATAAAGGAAGTGTTGGCCTGGGGTAGTCGCATAATGGCGTCAATAAATAACTCTCATTTCTTTTTGTAAAAAAAGGCATTTTCACTAATTTAAAGTGCTATTTTTGGTTTATATCACATTGTTGATCTATTTGTTATTTTTTTCAAGCATTGCCATGTTAAAATTGTGCGTTTTGAATTTATTTTGCTTATATGGAAATGAGTGTATGAATACAATATTATGGCATCTCAGTGTTTATGTTTTAAAGGGACCATTCATTCATGAGACAAGTTCTTTCTTAGAAGATACATGACCCCCTTTTTTCTGTGGATTTTTTGGCAGCATATATGTCATTTGTGATGAGAATGTAAGTTATTCATTTTTAATTTGGGCCCATGGCATTTGAATTTTAATTCACACACAACTCAATGCAACAATCAATGGGTGTGTTACACCTGGAATCATCTGGAGATAGAGTAGCAACACCTCCCATAAACACAGAGGTAGACCAAATGTAGGTAAGGGAGATAAGAGTTACCTTACTTCATGTTTGCTAGTCTGTAAAGAGTTACATCCCTGTACAATCGAACCAACAGCTACTTTTGCAACTGAGTGAATGGTTTGCTGCAACATAAAATGATATCGGTGGTGTTGTATATCAGAACCAAACAAGAAATATCACTGAAAGTGATAAATGCCCCCGAAGTGTCCTTTGACCTCTAAATATGACCTTGACCTTGGAGCCATGGACCTGGATTTGTGCAAGACACCTCATTTGGTTGTGGTGAGCACTTGTGCCAAGTTATTTGAAAATCCGTCCAGGCATGCAAAAGTTATTGACCAGACACGATTTGACCTTTGACCTCTAAATGTGACCTTGACCGTGGGGCCACAGACCTGGATTTTGTGCGCGACACATCGTCTTGTTGTGGTGAGCACTAGTGCCAAGTTATTTGAAAATACGTCCATGAATGCCAGAGTTATTGACCGTACACAATTTGACTTTTGACCTCCAAGTGTGACCTTGACCTTGAAGACCTGTTTTTCACCTTTGAACTGCAAGTGTGACCTTGACCTTTGAGGTACGGACATGGGTTTTTCGGGGGACACATCGTCTTGTTATGGTGATCACTTGTGCCAAGTTATTTAAAATCCCTGCAGGGGTTGTGAAGTTACGGTCCGGACACGAAATTGCGTACCTGTTTTTGACCTATGAACTTCAAGTGTGACCTTGACCTTTGAGGTACGGACCTGGGTTTTGCGGGGGACACATCGTCTTGTTATGGTGATCACTTGTGCCAAGTTATTTAAAAATCCCTGCAGGGGTTGTGAAGTTACGGTCCGGACACGAAATTGCGTACCTCTTTTTGACCTATGAACTTCAAGTGTGACCTTGACCTTTGAGGTATGGACCTGGATTTTGCGGGGGACAAATCGTCTTGTTATGGTGATCACTTGTGCCAAGTTATTTAAAAATCCCTGCAGGGGTTGTGAAGTTACGGTCCGGACACGAACTTCGGAATGACAGACAGAATCCGGACAGACGGACGGACGGATGGATGGACGGACAGACAGACGGACGGTGCGATTATAATATGCCCCCGAATTTTTTTTTTCGGGGGCATAAAAATGTAATTACTGAGAAAATAAACTTGTAAACACAATATATAGTGAACTATTTACGCTAAATACAGTACTGAACTAGCTCAATTTTTCGAAGAGCAACTTCAACATTTGAAGTTCTTGTTACAAAGTGTAGTGTGAAAACGTCTACAACATCACAGTTGTGTCCTTTCTCTAGTTAACTGCAACTTTTTTTTTAAAAAACATCTTGGGATTTCTTTGGAATATTATCTGCAATTAAGTGTGCAGTATATACAATATATAGCGGAAATTCCCGTGTTGCGTTTTCATATCACTTGAGTGTACTTTATGAACCCTGGGTACAGCAGTTCACAAAGACAAATGTACCTAATTGAAAGCTCTTGCATTGAAAATGTCAAAATTCTTATTAACTACACAATAAGTAATTGCTGTGACCGCGAAAAACTGCCACGTGTCATGCAGTCTGCAAAAGCAAATCCCTGCGTGACACCGCCACACATGGGGGAAGCGGGACACAGCTTAGAGACTAGACTAAATGCAACATGGTTTAAATATATACGACAAAGCTGAGTGGCCAATAAAAACTATTTAAAATAACAACCTCAAATAGAGGAAATGGCTGACGCAAATGTCTCGCCAAAATAAAAAACGCCTCAAATAGAGGAAATGGCTGGCGCAAATGTCTCGCCAAAATAAGAAACGCCTCAAATAGAGAGCGCAAAGAGAAAAAAGCCTCAAATAGAGACTGCCTCAAATAGAGGCAACACACTCCTCAAGTAGAGGAAATTGCTGAAGCAAATGTCTCGACAATATAAAACAAAAAACGTCTCGAAATAGAGAACGTTCAAAATAAAATTCTTTAATAGTGACTGCAACAGTATAAGCAAACTCCTGCCATGTACACACTGACAGTCAAATTGCCAGAAGGGTAAACGTTGTTATTCATTGTTTAAAAGTGAAAGAAAATAATGCAGCCCGAGACGTATGTTTTGCAAGAATATTTTATTGCCTTGGTCGGACAAATGAACTTCGCCAGAATACAAATGCAAATTTGACTCTGCTATTTCCGGGTATTTTATGTACCCGCCCCCCAATTTAATCACTTCTGTAGTCGCCTTACTATTAACCCTAACTCTCACACGTTCTAAAGCTGAATGAGATAACTCATCCCGCCAAACTAAACGCGGAAGAATTTGTGACCACACAATAAAAACTCCAGGTATTATAAGGTCTTTGATATTGTTTTTAGTTTTAACCATTTGGTGCCTTATTTCTGCAGATGGTACTTGACCTATATCATTACCGCCGCAGTGCAACACTAGTACATTAGGAGGGTCTTCAATAGTCAACAGCAGTTGGAGCCTCTTCTCGACCTGGTGCCATCTCAAACCACCTTTCCCTTGCCACCAAACACTCGCATGGAGCTCGTCTAATCCCAGGTCGACTCCTTCCGATGGTGATTGTCTGGCATATGTAAACACCCTCGTAATAAAGGACAATCCCACAATCCACACTCGAGATCTTGTATCTGGAATACTTAAGACTCGATTCAACTAGGGGAACAATAGTAGTTGAGCTGTTCGGTCAGAACTCGGATATATGTTTTGTAAGCCTTAGAGTCCCATCGCCCAAGCTCTCTGATCATGTCATCCCACCATTCCCAGATGCGACGCATTGGAAGCTGCGCCAATACGTAGAGAATGAGACTTATAATTGTTGGCATCAATTCCTAAAGCGACCAACGCTTTTTTTAACACCGCACTAAATTGATACCGAGTGACTTGACCACCCCCAAAATGAATAAATAGCTGACCGATACATTTGGGGCGAACCTCTAAATACGATTTAAAACGAGTGACAGGACATATTGTAGAGTTAATAGCTGGAAGTGAAATAATAGTGCCCACACCCCTCTGATCTGTTTTTGAGTGTGCCAAATGTATTTCGAGTAGAGTGTTTTCTTGAGAAAAGTGTATGCTGTCGAAAGTCAGTGCATGAATTGTATGGCTCTTATTATCCGACACCAATTCTCCTGCTCGAAAAAACCCGAAATATGCCAGAGCAAAGGCAGCTGCGAACATAGAAGCTTCATAATTTGAACTGCAAATAGCCGGTAATATTTTGAAAATCTTGACCAACATATCTGGAGTAACGGGGAGTCTGGGATGGACCCTTTTATCAAGACGATTCATGCTAACTAACATTTTTTTAAATACAAAATTATTTGTTACATCTGCAAAAGTTTGCATTTGAAACTAATGCCAGACAAATATGAACGAGCTGTTGCGGGTGCCCACCCTTTAAGAGACAGATGAGCAATAAAATCGACTACTTGCTTATGCTTGGAGGCCAGGCCAATTGCATATTATAATTAACCCGAAAAGTGTCAAATGATTTAATGCCTGTATTGTAAGATTCCCGCGTGTTGAAGGCCAACGATGCCTCTAAAATCCTGTCTGCTCGAGACTTGATATCAACGCTAGGAAAGATGCAGGAACTGGACATGGGTGTTGTTCTGCCCTGGGAGCCAGCTGCTGAAAACGAACCCATTGTTTACGAGATAAGGCATCAACTATACAATTGTTTTTTCCTTCAATATGAACTGCATGAAACTGTATGTTAAACAACATAGTTTGCAAAACAAGGGGACGAACAAGGTGCATCACTCTAACAGATCTGGACGTTTTTTTGTTTAGAATATAGACAGCGTGAGATTGTCCGTATGCAGGACAATCTTTTTACCCTGGAACATATTGCCCCATATTTGAAAAGCCAATACTATGGGTACCAACTCGAGAAAAGTTATATCCGTTATCAGTTCTGTGTCGCGCCAACTATTTGGCCACTGGAAAAAAGTCTAGTGTGGTTCGAAATATACAGCACATCCTAAATCAGCATTGCCTGCAGAGTCAGTAAAAAGATGCAAGTCGAAATTGCTGGTCCAAACTGAATCCGGGAAATAACAGTAGCCATTAAAACAATCAAGGAATATTAACCACATTTTTACATCCTCTTTTATTGGTTTGGACACTCTAATGAAGTGATGTGGTTGTGCTGCACCCGACATAGTGTCATAAAAATGCCTACAAAATGCACGAGCCGCTGGTATTGCACGTGAGCAAAAATTCAGCGAGCCAGCAAGAGACTGCAGAGACTTAAGAGTGACCTTCTTCTTCCCCAAAATAAATGTTAATAAGCTCCTTAACTCGATCAATTTGTCATTGGGAATTCGCACTATCATTTTCTCAGAATCAATTTCAAGGCCTAAAAATATTAAAATATGAGTAGGCCCCACTGTTTTCTCATCCGCAATAGGAACGCCAATTTCCCTGCTCAAATTACTAAAACTAGCCATAAGCAAGGCACAGTCTGAGTATTCTTTCCTACCGCCAAAAAGAAAATCGTCTTAATAATGAATAACACTATCTAATCTGGACTGTTGTTTGACTACCCACTCAAGAGCAGTTGCACATTTTTCAAAAAGAGAACAAGAAATGGAACATCCCATCGGAAGACACATATCGTAGAAGAATTGTCCCATAACTTTAAAGCCCAACAACTCGAAATCTAGATAATTTATTGGCAGTAATCTAAAAGCAGATTTTATGTCCATTTTCCCCAGCAAAGCCCCTTGTCCCAGGCCCTGGATCATTTCAATGGCCTGGTCGAAAGAAGCATATTGAACATTACATAAATTTGGATCAATAAAATCGTTAATACTTGACCCACATGGGTACGACAAATGGTGTATTAACCGAGAACTACCGTCTTTTTTTGGGACCAAACCGATTGGAGATATTCTTATGTTTTGAAAAGGTGGATCCAAAAAGGGGCCTGCAATACGCCCTAAAGAAATTGCCGTGTTAATCAATCTTAAAGCTTCCGCTTCATTGTTTTTGACAGAGACTAAGTTTTGGCAATCCGAAAATTGCCTAGGTCCCGAATAATGCAATCTAAATCCATTAACAAAACCATTTATCAATTCATTGGCGGTGTCTGTATCGGGGTAAAACTCTAACATGCTACAAAGAGGTTTGATTCTAATGGGTGTTTGCCCGCGAGTTGGCATATCCAAATTGGAGCCTTGGCGAAGCCCCAACTGGCGCAGCTGACCTATAGACTGGACGTGTTGGGTAGCTTGGCACAGGAGTCGTGAAACGTGCCCCTTGCTGACTTCCACCGCCTGCCCTAAAATTAAAAACATTACTAGCCTGAGGTTGGTTTAATTGTGAAGCGTGACTTTTGCAACGCAAAGATGGGTGGAAACCCGAGCATCTCATACATATATGAAGATAATTGCATGGTTTTTTGGTACACCAACCCTTGGAATTGTAGTCGAAACACTTGTGATGTTTTAGACCCAATTGAACAGGTGTAGAAGGCGTGTAATACATATATAACAGCCATAGTTCCTGATCAACCAAACCCCAAGAAGAAGATGGGTCACGGGCTTTCTTCAACCTAAATTGTTCGTCAAACAATTTCCAACCCAGCCCTGCAAAACGTTGGGCCCCCAAGCGAATAATACTTAAGTATTTTAATAAACCAGATATTGCCTCTGGATGAAAAGAAGTATAGACACTTATATAAATCAAAAAAGCGTCTGTGCGTTGCTGAACATCGGCAATTTTAGATCCAGAAGACCTTGACTGCAAAACAATTGCCCATCAATCAGAGAGACTTTGAAATGTCTTCCTGGGTCTTTGAAAGGAGTAACGCAAGATCAACATATTCCCCGTTTAAGACTTTGCTTGATAAGCTAGGCCCAATGTTGGAACCCAACTCATCGTGAATGCTGGTTATCGACACTGGTAAAACGGCATTCCGTATACTCGTACCTTGGAGAGGGGCTTCAGGTCCAGGAACCACGACACCGGCCTCAGGTTCCGCAACCACGACACCTCGCCTGATGCCTCCAAGCGACTCGACCAAATGGGGGGTCACCTGTCGAACAACTTCCCTAATAAGCTCCAGGTCCACGACTGGAGGTTCTAGTGTCCTGCCTGCCGATTCTGGAGGTGCTGGTGGACTATTAGCCGATTTCTCCGGAGTCACCACTTTCTGACGCCTGGCGTAGGGGCTTTTTGACTGTTGTTTAGGCATTTTTCAACTGAAATGTAACGATAGCAATTAATCTGTTGCCAATTAGCATCCACAAGTATTATATTTATTATTTACGAAATATATATACATATATATATATATATATATATATATATTCTTGATATTATTATTTATGTATTATTTTTTTATTATTATTTATCTATTTTTTTAATTATTTATTCTATAATTTTATTTATTTATTCCCCCTCCCCCACAAACATGCAAAAGATCAGCCTGATCAATGATCAATGACAGAACATCCATGTCACAACAGCATTTTCCTTCCGTCGGTAAGAACAACTGCTATGATCAATCTTGTGTATTTCGAAGGTGAAAATTAATTATAATATGATAAAAACCGAGCCCTGTGTCCAGTAACAGCATCCGCCGATTCCTAGCTGCAGACCTCTTCAGGACCCAATCACTTACCGCACTTATAAAACAAGAAACAAACATGTATAGTTTGAACAACCATGTTATGAACATCGAAGAGGAACAACTCCAACATTAAATCACGTATCATGTAGGAACAGTTATTTCCCTTGAAAGAAAAGGTTTGCCGGTAGGTAAAATATACCAAGCATAATTTGATACAAAGTCATTAATTATTAAATACGTTGCAAATATTTATCTACGTAAAAGATTCTTTTATAAGACGACTATTAAATATTGCTTCTTCGGCCGTAATGAACAAGACATGATATAGAAAAATGCAGGTAACACGAGTTGGATCGATTGCGTCATGCATCATATGTAATACATGATACAGTCTAATGGCGACGCCCTTGAAGCAAATAATGCAGCATTCTTACAATCGCTTTTAATCCTAATAAACTAAATTCCCCTGCAACAAATAGTTCGTTACAAAATGACCAGTAACGTACTTACCAATTTACAAAAGCCTTAAATGTAAGGTTTATGTTGCGAATACAGGTAAAATAAATGTTTTGTACCTAATGAATTACTGAGTAACCTGTTGTTTTGTCCAACTGTTTAGAGAAAGGAATTTGATAATTAAAGTTGCCGGTGTCTATGTATAAAATGCACCGGCAGAATTTATACACTAAATTTATTTTATATTCCATTTGAATAACAGTAATTTGTCCTTCAACGCACAAATTCCAATATATATGTTGTAAAAGTGCTGAAATAAAATATGTTTAAACCAAACCTCAAAAAATTCAAAAACAAAAAAATTACCTTTAATCAGTTTAATTTTATTTTATATTAAACCATAACTGAAAGACTAAAAGCTTGCAAATTATTCATCAATTTGTTATCATTATAACCACCTGATTAATACACAGGTATGACCATGTTAAGACCACTTATAATGTTCATTACTAGATTACATTCCATTTAGACAAAGATCACCCTGTTATTCTAACAGGGGTGTCGCTTGGCTTCCACATTTTTCAGCTCAAAATTGTGTTTTTTATAACTATCATAACTTCGTCATGGGAATATATGACGAAAAACTCCCTTGGCTAAACAGAGTCTATGAGATTTGGGAGACTCTTTCTCCCAAGATGATCCATGGTCCAATACATATTGAATTCACAACATGCGTGTATTCATAGTTTAGGCAGGAGAGTTACTTCACCATTGTCTCACAGCTCCAGTAGTGAAACAAAAAAAGTTTATAACTGGTTTATGCTAATTAACCATTATAAAGCATTGATCAGAAGAAAGCAGAAGGTCTATAACCGGAACAAGAGCTGTTATTTATTTAAACACTGATCGAAGGAAATATTTCGAAGTATTTTTCACTAACATTGACAATACATAAAGAATTGACAAACATACTTTTGCCCGGTCTTCCTCGCTGAAACACAATTTCTTTGTGTTTAATTATATTATGTGCTTGACCTACAATTCAAGAATGGTGTTAGACTAGCAATCAGTTATTACGGTATGTTCTTTTACTCTGTGTTGAAGACCTTGATGAATATTGGTGCTAAACTAGCGGTCAGCTATTATGTTCTATTACTCTGTGTTGAAGACCTTGAGAATATTGGAGGAATATTGGTGCTAAACTAGTGGTCAGCTATTATGTTCTATTACCGTACTCTGTGTTGAAGACCTTGATGAATATTGGTGCTAAACTAGCGGTCAGCTATTATGTTCTATTACTCTGTGTTGAAGACCTTGAGGAAAATTGGTGCTAAACTAGTGGTCAGCTATTATGTTCTATTACTTCGTGTTGAAGACCTTGAGGAATATTGGTGCTAAACTAGTGGTCAGCTATTATGTTCTATTATTCTGTGTTGAAGACCTTGAGGAATATTGGTGCTAAACTAGCGGTCAGCTATTATGTTCTATCATCCTATGTTGAAGACCTTGAGGAATATTCGTGCTAAACTAGCGGTCAGCTATTATGTTCTATCATCCTATGTTGAAGACCTTGAGGAATATTGGGGCTAAACTAGTGGTCAGCTATTATGTTTTATTATTCTGTGTTGAAGACCTTGAGGAATATTGGTGCTAAACTGGCAGTCAGCTATTATGTTCTATTACTCTGTGATGAAGACCTTGAGGAATATTGGTGCTAAACTAGCGGTCAGCTATTATGTTCTATTACTCTGTGTTGAAGACCTTGATGAATATTGGTGCTACACTAGCGGTCAGCTATTATGTTCTATTATCCTATGTTGAAGACCTTGAGAGATATTGGGGCTTAACTAGTGGTCAGCTATTATGTTCTATTACTCTGTGTTGAAGACCTTGAGGAATATTGGTGCTAAACTAGCGGTCAGCTATTATGTTTTATTACTCTGTGTTGAAGACCTTGAGAAATATTGGTGCTAAACTAGCGGTCAGCTATTATGTTCTATTACTCTGTGTTGAAGACCTTGAGGAATTTTGGTGCTAAACTAGCGGTCAGCTATTATGTTCTATTACTCTGTGTTGATATTGGTGCTAAACTAGTGGTCAGCTATTATGTTCTATTACTCTGTGTTGAAGACCTTGAGGAATATTGGTGCTAAACTAGCGGTCAGCTATTATGTTCTATTACTCTGTGTTGAAGACTTTAATGAACATTGGTGCTAAACTAGCGGTCAGCTATTATGTTCTATTACTCTGTGTTGAAGACCTTGAGGAATATTGGTGCTAAACTAGCGGTCAGCTATTATGTTCTATTACTCTGTGTTGAAGACCTTGAGGAATATTGGTGCTAAACTAGCGGTCAGCTATTATGTTCTATTACTCTGTGTTGAAGACCTTGAGGAATATTGATGCTAAACTAGAGGTCAGCTATTATGTTCTATTACTCTGTGTTGAAGACCTTGAGGAATATTGGTGCTAAACTAGCGGTCAGCTATTATGTTCTATTACTCTGTACTGTGTGCAGCAAATGTCACTTTTGAAAACTAGAGTGCAAAAATGGTCCTAAATTGCTCACCTGATGACCTTGTGCATTGTAGACACTTGCAACAATAGAAAGGAGTGAAATAAAAGTAGTCCGGTAAGTTCAGAGAAGAAAACTTTGTAAAGATATTTTAATAAAACTCTAGGGTCACCAATCAAACGAACATGGTAGAGGACCATAGGCTTATGCTACATGCAATATACAATAGCTCTTTGCCTTGATTTCTGAGAAGATTTTTCACATTTTTCCCTATATAAATCTATGCGAAATATGTGACCCATAGGACATGGTCATTTTAAATCCCTGGAACTTCATTTGACAATCATAAATAAAAGGAAAAACATCAAAATCTGTTCAGTGGTTCATGAGAAGTGGGTGGTAGGTCAGGACTTCAGTTGTAGTGGAGTGGGTGGTAGGTCAGGACTTCAGTTGTAGTGGAGTGGGAGGTGGCTCATAACTTCATTTGTAGTGGAGTGTGTGGTAGGTTAGGACTTCATTTGTAGTGGAGTGGGAGGTAGGCCAGGTTTTCATTTGTAGTGGGAGTGGGTTGTAGATCAGTACTTGATTTGTAGTGGAGTGGGAGATAGGTTAGGACTTCATTTGTAGTGGAGTGGGTGGTAGGTCAGGACTTCATTTGTAGTGGAGTGGGTGGTGGGTCATAACTTCATTTGTAGTGGTGTGTGGTAGGTTAGGACTTCATTTGTAGTGGAGTGGGAGGTAGGCCAGGATTTCATTTGTAGTGGGAGTGGGTTGTAGATCAGTACTTCATTTGTAGTGGAGTGGGAGGTAGGCCAGGATTTCATTTGTAGTGGGAGTGGGTTGTAGATCAGTACTTCATTTGTAGTGGAGTGGGAGGTAGGTTCGTACTTCATTTGTAGTGGAGTGGGTGGTAGGTCAGGACTTCATTTGTAGTGGAGTGGGAGAAAGGGTAAAACTTCATTTGTAGTGGAGTGGGTGGTAGGACTTCATTTGTAGTGGAGTAGGTGGTAGGTTAGGACTTCATTAATAGTGGAGTAGGTGCTAGCTTAGGACATCATTTGTAGTGGGATGTAGGCCAGGACTTCATTTGTAGTGGAGTGGGTGGTAGGACTTCATTTGTAGTGGAGTAGGTGGTAGTTTAGAACTTCATTAATAGTGGAGTAGGTGGTAGCTTAGGGCATCATTTGTAGTGGGATGTAGGCCAGTACTTCATTTGTAGTGGAGTGGGTGGTAGGACTTCATTTGTAGTGGAGTGGGTGGTAGGACTTCATTTGTAGAGGAGTTGGTGGTAGGTTAGGACTTCATATGTAGTGGAGTGGGTGGTAGGTCAGGACTTCATTTGTAGTGGAGTGGGTGGTAGGTCAGTACTTCATTTGTAGTGAAATGGGGAGGAGGAGGGTAGGTCAGGACTTCATTTGTAGTGGAGTTGGGGTAGATCAGTACTTCATTTGTAGTGGGAGTAGGTTGTAGATCAGTACTTCATTTGTAGTGGAGTAGGTGGTAGATTAGAACTTCATTTGTAGTGGAGTGGGTGGTAGGACTTCATTTGTAGTGGAGTGGGTGGTAGGACTTCATTTGTAGTGGAGTGGGTGGTATGTTAGGACTTCATTTGTAGTGCAGTGGGTGGTAGGTTAGGACTTCATTTGTAGTGGAGTGGGTGGTAGCTTAGGACTTCATTTGTAGTGGAGTGGGTGCTAGGTTAGAACTTCATTAGTAGTGGAGTGGGGTTAGGTCAGGACTTCATTTGTAGTGGAATGGGTGGTAGGTTAGGACTTCATTTGTAGTGGACTGTGAGGTAGGCCAGGACTTCATTTGTAGTGGAGTGGGTGGCAGGTTAGGACTTCATTTGTAGTGGAGTGGGAGGTAGGTTAGAACTTCATTTGTAGTGGAGTGGGTGGTAGCTTAAGACTTCATTTATGGTGGAGTGGATGGTAGGTTAGACCTTCATTAGTAGTGGAGTGGGGGTAGGTCAGGACTTCATTTGTAGTGGAGTGGGGATAGGTCAGGACTTCATTTGTAGTAGAGTGGGTGGTAGGTTAGGACTTCATTTGTAGTGGTGTGTGAGGTAGGCCAGGACTTCATTTGTAGTGAAGTGGGTGGCAGGTTAGGACTTAATTTGTAGTGGAGTGGGAGGTAGGCTAGGATTTCATTTGTAGTGGAGTGGGTGGTAGGTCAGGACTTCAGTTGTAGTATAGTGGGAGGTGGGTCATAACTTCATTTGTAGTGGAGTGTGTTGTAGGTTAGGACTTCATTTGTAGTGGAGTGGGAGGTAGGCCAGGATTACATTTCTGGTGGGAGTGGGATGTAGATCAGTACTTCACTTGTAGTTGAGTGGGAGATAGATTAGGACTTCATTTGTAGTGGAGTGGGTGGTAGGTCAGGACTTCATTTGTAGTGGAGTGGGTGTTGGGTCATAACTTCATTTGTAGTGGAGTGTGTGGTAGGTTAGGACTTCATTTGTAGTGTAGTGGGAGGTAGGCCAGGATTTCATTTGTAGTGGGAGTGGGTTGTAGATCAGTACCTCATTTGTAGTGAAGTGGGAGAAAGGTTAGGACTTTATTTGTAGTGGAGTGGGTGGTAGGTCAGGACTTCATTTGTAGTGGAGTGGGAGATATGTTTGGACTTCATTTGTAGTGGAGTGGGTGGTAGGTTAGGACTTCATTTATAGTGGAGTAGGTGGTAGCTTAGGACATCATTTGTAGTGGGAGGTAGGCCAGGACTTCATTTGTAGTAGAGCGGGTGGTAGGACTTCATTTGTAGTGGAGTGGGTGGTAAGACTTCCATTTGTAGTGGAGTGGGTGTTAGGACTTTATTTGTAGTGGATTTGGTGGTAGGTTATGACTTCATTTGTAGTGGATCGGGTGGTAGGTCAGGACTTCATTTGTAGTGGAGTGGGTGTTGGGTCATAACTTCATTTGTAGTGGAGTGGGTGTTGGGTCATAACTTCATTTGTAGTGGAGTGTGTGGTAGGTTAGGACTTCATTTGTAGTGTAGTGGGAGGTAGGCCATGATTTCATTTATAGTGGGAGTGGGTTGTAGATCAGTACTTCATTTGTAGTGAAGTGGGAGAAAGGTTAGGACTTCATTTGTAGTGGAGTGGGTGGTAGGTCAGGACTTCTTTTGAATTGGAGTGGGAGATATGTTTGGACTTCATTTTTAGTGGAGTGGGTGGTAGGTTAGGACTTCATTTATAGTGGAGTAGGTGGTAGCTTAGGACATCATTTGTAGTGGGAGGTAGGCCAGGAATTCATTTGTAGTGGAGCGGGTGGTAGGACCTCATTTGTAGTGGAGTGGGTGGTAAGACTTCCATTTGTAGTGGAGTGGGTGGTAGGACTTTATTTGTAGTGGAGTTGGTGGTAGGTTATGACTTCATTTGTAGTGGAGTGGGTGGTAGGTCAGGACTTCATTTGTAGTGAAATGGGGGGGGAGGGTAGGTCAGGACTTCATTTGTAGTGGAGTAGGGGTAGATCAGTACTTCATTTGTAGTGGAGTAGGTGGTAGGTTAGGACTTCATTTGTAGTGGAGTAGGTGGTAGCTTAGGACATCATTTGTAGTGGGAGGTAGGCCAGGACTTCATTTGTAGTGGAGTGGGTGGTAGGTCAGGACTTCATTTGTAGTGGAGTGGGTGGTAGGACTTCATTTGTAGTGGAGTGGGTGGTAGGTTAGGACTTCATTTGTAGTGGAGTGGGTGGTAGGTTAGGACTTCATTTATAGTGGAGTGGGTGGTAGCTTAGGACTTCATTTGTAGTGGAGTGGGTGGAAGGTTAGAACTTCATTAGTAGTGGAATGGGGGTAGGTCAGGGCTTCATTTGTAGTGGAGTGGGTGGTAGGTTAGGACTTCATTTGTAGTGGAGTGTGAGGTAGGCCAGGACTTCATTTGTAGTGGAGTGGGTGGCAGGTTAGGACTTCATTTGTAGTTGAGTGGGAGGTAGCTTAGAACTTTATTTGTAGTGGAGTGGGTGGTAGGTCAGGACTTCATTTGTAGTGGGAGTGGGTTGTAGATCAGTACTTCATTTGTAGTGAAGTGTGAGAAAGGTTAGGACTTCATTTGTAGTGGAGTGGGTGGTAGGTCAGGACTTCATTTGTAGTGGAGTGGGAGATATGTTTGGACTTCATTTGTAGTGGAGTGGGTGGTAGGTTAGGACTTCATTTATAGTGGAGTAGGTGGTAGCTTAGGACATCATTTGTAGTGGGAGGTAGGCCAGGACTTCATTTGTAGTGGAGCGGGTGGTAGGACTTCATTTGTAGTGGAGTGGGTGGTAAGACTTCCATTTGTAGTGGAGTGGGTGGTAGGACTTTATTTGTAGTGGAGTTGGTGGTAGGTTATGACTTCATTTGTAGTGGAGTGGGTGGTAGGTCAGGACTTCATTTGTAGTGGAGTGGGTGTTGGGTCATAAATTCATTTGTAGTGGAGTGTGTGGTAGGTTAGGACTTCATTTGGAGTGTAGTGGGAGGTAGGCCAGGATTTCATTTGTAGTGGGAGTGGGTTGTAGATCAGTACTTCATTTGTAGTGAAGTGGGAGAAAGGTTAGGACTTCATTTGTAGTGGAGTGGGTTGTAGGTCAGGACTTCATTTGTAGTGGAGTGGGAGATATGTTTGGACTTCATTTGTAGTGGAGTGGGTGGTAGGTTAGGACTTCATTTGTAGTGGAGTGGGTGGTAGGTTAGGACTTCATTTATAGTGGAGTAGGTGGTAGCTTAGGACATCATTAGTAGTGGGAGGTAGGCCAGGACTTCATTTGTAAAGGAGCGGGTGGTAGGACTTCATTTGTAGTGGAGTGGGTGGTAAGACTTCCATTTGTAGTGGAGTGGGTGGTAGGACCTTATTTGTAGTGGAGTTGGTGGTAGGTTATGACTTCATTTGTATTGGAGTGGGTGGTAGGTCAGGACTTCATTTGTAGTGAAATTGAGGGGGGGGGGGAGGGTAGGTCAGGACTTCATTTGTAGTGGAGTAGGGGTAGATCAGTACTTCATTTGTAGTGGGAGTGGGTTGTAGATCAGTACTTCATTTGTAGTGGAGTAGGTGGTAGGTTAGGACTTCATTTGTAGTGGAGTGGGAGATATGTTTGGACTTCATTTGTAGTGGAGTGGGTGGTAGGTTAGGACTTCATTTATAGTGGAGTAGGTGGTAGCTTAGGACATCATTTGTAGTGGGAGGTAGGCCAGGACTTCATTTATAGTAGAGCGGGTGGTAGGACTTCATTTGTAGTGGAGTGGGTGGTAAGACTTCCATTTGTAGTGGAGTGGGTGTTAGGACTTTATTTGTAGTGGATTTGGTGGTAGGTTATGACTTCATTTGTAGTGGATCGGGTGGTAGGTCAGGACTTCATTTGTAGTGGAGTGGGTGTTGGGTCATAACTTCATTTGTAGTGGAGTGGGTGTTGGGTCATAACTTCATTTGTAGTGGAGTGTGTGGTAGGTTAGGACTTCATTTGTAGTGTAGTGGGAGGTAGGCCATGATTTCATTTGTAGTGGGAGTGGGTTGTAGATCAGTACTTCATTTGTAGTGAAGTGGGAGAAAGGTTAGGACTTCATTTGTAGTGGAGTGGGTGGTAGGTCAGGACTTCCTTTGAATTGGAGTGGGAGATATGTTTGGACTTCATTTTTAGTGGAGTGGGTGGTAGGTTAGGACTTCATTTATAGTGGAGTAGGTGGTAGCTTAGGACATCATTTGTAGTGGGAGGTAGGCCAGGAATTCATTTGTAGTGGAGCGGGTGGTAGGACTTCATTTGTAGTGGAGTGGGTGGTAAGACTTCCATTTGTAGTGGAGTGGGTGGTAGGACTTTATTTGTAGTGGAGTTGGTGGTAGGTTATGACTTCATTTGTAGTGGAGTGGGTGGTAGGTCAGGACTTCATTTGTAGTGAAATGGGGGGGGGGGAGGGTAGGTCAGGACTTCATTTGTAGTGGAGTAGGGGTAGATCAGTACTTCATTTGTAGTGGAGTAGGTGGTAGGTTAGGACTTCATTTGTAGTGGAGTAGGTGGTAGCTTAGGACATCATTTGTAGTGGGAGGTAGGCCAGGACTTCATTTGTAGTGGAGTGGGTGGTAGGTCAGGACTTCATTTGTAGTGGAGTGGGTGGTAGGACTTCATTTGTAGTGGAGTGGGTGGTAGGTTAGGACTTCATTTGTAGTGGAGTGGGTGGTAGGTTAGGACTTCATTTATAGTGGAGTGGGTGGTAGCTTAGGACTTCATTTGTAGTGGAGTGGGTGGTAGGTTAGAACTTCATTAGTAGTGGAATGGGGGTAGGTCAGGGCTTCATTTGTAGTGGAGTGGGTGGTAGGTTAGGACTTCATTTGTAGTGGAGTGTGAGGTAGGCCAGGACTTCATTTGTAGTGGAGTGGGTGGCAGGTTAGGACTTCATTTGTAGTTGAGTGGGAGGTAGCTTAGAACTTTATTTGTAGTGGAGTGGGTGGTAGGTCAGGACTTCATTTGTAGTGGGAGTGGGTTGTAGATCAGTACTTCATTTGTAGTGAAGTGTGAGAAAGGTTAGGACTTCATTTGTAGTGGAGTGGGTGGTAGGTCAGGACTTCATTTGTAGTGGAGTGGGAGATATGTTTGGACTTCATTTGTAGTGGAGTGGGTGGTAGGTTAGGACTTCATTTATAGTGGAGTAGGTGGTAGCTTAGGACATCATTTGTAGTGGGAGGTAGGCCAGGACTTCATTTGTAGTGGAGCGGGTGGTAGGACTTCATTTGTAGTGGAGTGGGTGGTAAGACTTCCATTTGTAGTGGAGTGGGTGGTAGGACTTTATTTGTAGTGGAGTTGGTGGTAGGTTATGACTTCATTTGTAGTGGAGTGGGTGGTAGGTCAGGACTTCATTTGTAGTGGAGTGGGTGTTGGGTCATAAATTCATTTGTAGTGGAGTGTGTGGTAGGTTAGGACTTCATTTGGAGTGTAGTGGGAGGTAGGCCAGGATTTCATTTGTAGTGGGAGTGGGTTGTAGATCAGAACTTCATTTGTAGTGAAGTGGGAGAAAGGTTAGGACTTCATTTGTAGTGGAGTGGGTTGTAGGTCAGGACTTCATTTGTAGTGGAGTGGGAGATATGTTTGGACTTCATTTGTAGTGGAGTGGGTGGTAGGTTAGGACTTCATTTGTAGTGGAGTGGGTGGTAGGTTAGGACTTCATTTATAGTGGAGTAGGTGGTAGCTTAGGACATCATTTGTAGTGGGAGGTAGGCCAGGACTTCATTTGTAGTGGAGCGGGTGGTAGGACTTCATTTGTAGTGGAGTGGGTGGTAAGACTTCCATTTGTAGTGGAGTGGGTGGTAGGACCTTATTTGTAGTGGAGTTGGTGGTAGGTTATGACTTCATTTGTAGTGGAGTGGGTGGTAGGTCAGGACTTCATTTGTAGTGAAATTGAGGGGGGGGAGGGTAGGTCAGGACTTCATTTGTAGTGGAGTAGGGGTAGATCAGTACTTCATTTGTAGTGGTAGTGGGTTGTAGATCAGTACTTCATTTGTAGTGGAGTAGGTGGTAGGTTAGGACTTCATTTGTAGTGGAGTAGGTGGTAGCTTAGCACATCATTTGTAGTGGGAGGTAGGCCAGGACTTCATTTGTAGTGGAGTGGGTGGTAGGACTTCATTTGTAGTGGAGTGGGTGGTAGGACTTCATTTGTAGTGGAGTGGGTGGTAGGTTAGGACTTCATTTGTAGTGGAGTGGGTAGTAGGTTAGGACTTCATTTATAGTGGAGTGGGTGGTAGCTTAGGACTTCATTTGTAGTGGAGTGGGTGGTAGGTTAGAACTTCATTAGTAGTGGAATGGGGGTAGGTCAGGACTTCATTTGTAGTGGAGTGGGTGGTAGGTTAGGACTTCATTTGTAGTGGAGTGTGAGGTAGGCCAGGACTTCATTTGTAGTGGAGTGGGTGGTAGGTTAGGACTTCATTTGTAGTGGAGTGTGAGGTAGGCCAGGACTTCATTTGTAGTGGAGTGGGTGGCAGGTTAGGACTTCATTTGTAGTTGAGTGGGAGGTAGGTTAGAACTTTATTTGTAGTGAAGTGGGTGGTAGGTCAGGACTTCATTTGTAGTGGGAGTGGGTTGTAGATCAGTACTTCATTTGTAGTGAAGTGGGAGAAAGGTTAGGACTTCATTTGTAGTGGAGTGGGTGGTAGGTCAGGACTTCATTTGTAGTGGAGTGGGAGATATGTTTGGACTTCATTTGTAGTGGAGTAGGTGGTAGCTTAGCACATCATTTGTAGTGGGAGGTAGGCCAGGACTTCATTTGTAGTGGAGTGGGTGGTAGGACTTCATTTGTAGTGGAGTGGGTGGTAGGACTCCATTTGTAGTGGAGTGGGTGGTAGGTTAGGACTTCATTTGTAGTGGAGTGGGTGGTAGGTTAGGACTTCATTTATAGTGGAGTGGGTGGTAGCTTATGACTTCATTTGTAGTGGAGTGGGTGGTAGGTTAGAACTTCATTAGTAGTGGAATGGGGGTAGGTCAGGACTTCATTTGTAGTGGAGTGGGTGGTAGGTTAGGACTTCATTTGTAGTGGAGTGTGAGGTAGGCCAGGACTTCATTTGTAGTGGAGTGGATGGCAGGTTAGGACTTCATTTGTAGTTGAGTGGGAGGTAGGTTAGAACTTTATTTGTAGTGGAGTGGGTGGTAGGTCAGGACTTCATTTGTAGTCGGAGTGGGTTGTAGATCAGTACTTCATTTGTAGTGAAGTGGAGAAAGGTTAAGACTTCATTTGTAGTGGAGTGGGTGGTAGGTTAGGACTTCATTTGTAGTGGAGTGGGAGATATGTTTGGACTTCATTTGTAGTGGAGTGGGTGGTAGGTTAGGACTTCATTTATAGTGGAGTAGATGGTAGCTTAGGTCATCATTTGTAGTGGGAGGTAGGCCAGGACTTCATTTGTAGTGGAGCGGGTGGTAGGACTTCATTTGTAGTGGAGTGGGTGGTAAGACTTCCATTTGTAGTGGAGTGGGTGGTAGGACTTTATTTGTAGTGGATTTGGTGGTAGGTTATGACTTTATTTGTAGTGGAGTGGGTGGTAGGTCAGGACTTCATTTGTAGTGGAGTGGGTGTTGGGTCATAACTTCATTTGTAGTGGAGTGTGTGGTAGGTTAGGACTTCATTTGTAGTGTAGTGGGAGGTAGGCCAGGATTTCATTTGTAGTGGGAGTGGGTTGTAGATAAGTACTTCATTTGTAGTGAAGTGGGAGAAAGGTTAGGACTTCATTTGTAGTGGAGTGGGTGGTAGGTCAGGGCTTCATTTGAATTGGAGTGGGAGATATGTTTGGACTTCATTTGTTGTGGAGTGGGTGGTAGGTTAGGACTTCATTTATAGTGGAGTAGGTGGTAGCTTAGGACATCATTTGTAGTGGGAGGTAGGCCAGGACTTCATTTGTAGTGGAGCGGGTGGTAGGACTTCATTTGTAGTGGAGTGGGTGGTAAGACTTCCATTTGTAGTGGAGTGGGTGGTAGGACTTTATTTGTAGTGGAGTTAGTGGTAGGTTATGACTTCATTTGTAGTGGAGTGGGTGGTAGGTCAGGACTTCATTTGTAGTGAAATGGGGCGGGGGGGGGGGGAGGGTAGGTCAGGACTTCATTTGTAGTGGAGTAGGGGTAGATCAGTACTTCATTTGTAGTGGGAGTGGGTTGTAGATCAGTACTTCATTTGTAGTGGAGTAGGTGGTAGGTTAGGACTTCATTTGTAGTGGAGTAGGTGGTAGCTTAGGACATCATTTGTAGTGGGAGGTAGGCCAGGACTTCATTTGTAGTGGAGTGGGTGGTAGGACTTCATTTGTAGTGGAGTGGGTGGTAGGACTTCATTTGTAGTGGAGTGGGTGGTAGGTTAGGACTTCATTTGTAGTGGAGTGGATGGTAGGTTAGGACTTCATTTATAGTGGAGTGGGTGGTAGCTTAGGACTTCATTTGTAGTGGAGTGGGTGGTAGGTTAGAACTTCATTAGTAGTGGAATGGGGGTAGGTCAGGGCTTCTTTGTATTGGAGTGGGTGGTAGGTTAGGACTTCATTTGTAGTGGAGTGTGAGGTAGGCCAGGACTTCATTTGTAGTGGAGTGGGTGGCAGGTTAGGACTTCATTTGTAGTTGAGTGGGAGGTAGGTTAGAACTTTATTTGTAGTGGAGTGGGTGGTAGGTCAGGACTTCATTTGTAGTGGGAGTGGGTTGTAGATCAGTACTTCATTTGTAGTGAAGTGTGAGAAAGGTTAGGACTTCATTTGTAGTGGAGTGGGTGGTAGGTCAGGACTTCATTTGTAGTGGAGTGGGAGATATGTTTGGACTTCATTTGTAGTGGAGTGGGTGGTAGGTTAGGACTTCATTTATAGTGGAGTAGGTGGTAGCTTAGGACATCATTTGTAGTGGGAGGTAGGCCAGGACTTCATTTGTAGTGGAGCGGGTGGTAGGACTTCATTTGTAGTGGAGTGGGTGGTAAGACTTCCATTTGTAGTGGAGTGGGTGGTAGTACTTTATTTGTAGTGGAGTTGGTGGTAGGTTATGACTTCATTTGTAGTGGAGTGGGAGATATGTTTGGACTTCATTTGTAGTGGAGTAGGTGGTAGCTTAGCACATCATTTGTAGTGGGAGGTAGGCCAGGACTTCATTTGTAGTGGAGTGGGTGGTAGGACTTCATTTGTAGTGGAGTGGGTGGTAGGACTTCATTTGTAGTGGAGTGGGTGGTAGGTTAGGACTTCATTTGTAGTGGAGTGGGTGGTAGGTTAGGACTTCATTTATAGTGGAGTGGGTGGTAGCTAATGACTTCATTTGTAGTGGAGTGGGTGGTAGGTTAGAACTTCATTAGTAGTGGAATGGGGGTAGGTCAGGACTTCATTTGTAGTGGAGTGGGTGGTAGGTTAGGACTTCATTTGTAGTGGAGTGTGAGGTAGGCCAGGACTTCATTTGTAGTGGAGTGGATGGCAGGTTAGGACTTCATTTGTAGTTGAGTGGGAGGTAGGTTAGAACTTTATTTGTAGTGGAGTGGGTGGTAGGTCAGGACTTCATTTGTAGTCGGAGTGGGTTGTAGATCAGTACTTCATTTGTAGTGAAGTGGAGAAAGGTTAAGACTTCATTTGTAGTGGAGTGGGTGGTAGGTCAGGACTTCATTTGTAGTGGAGTGGGAGATATGTTTGGACTTCATTTGTAGTGGAGTGGGTGGTAGGTTAGGACTTCATTTATAGTGGAGTAGGTGGTAGCTTAGGACATCATTTGTAGTGGGAGGTAGGCCAGGACTTCATTTATAGTGGAGCGGGTGGTAGGACTTCATTTGTAGTGGAGTGGGTGGTAAGACTTCCATTTGTAGTGGAGTGGGTGGTAGGACTTTATTTGTAGTGGATTTGGTGGTAGGTTATGACTTCATTTGTAGTGGAGTGGGTGGTAGGTCAGGACTTCATTTGTAGTGGAGTGGGTGTTGGGTCATAACTTCATTTGTAGTGGAGTGTGTGGTAGGTTAGGACTTCATTTGTAGTGTAGTGGGAGGTAGGCCAGGATTTCATTTGTAGTGGGAGTGGGTTGTAGATCAGTACTTCATTTGTAGTGAAGTGGGAGAAAGGTTAGGACTTCATTTGTAGTGGAGTGGGTGGTAGGTCAGGGCTTCATTTGAATTGGAGTGGGAGATATGTTTGGACTTCATTTGTTGTGGAGTGGGTGGTAGGTTAGGACTTCATTTATAGTGGAGTAGGTGGTAGCTTAGGACATCATTTGTAGTGGGAGGTAGGCCAGGACTTCATTTGTAGTGGAGCGGGTGGTAGGACTTCATTTGTAGTGGAGTGGGTGGTAAGACTTCCATTTGTTGTGGAGTGGGTGGTAGGTTAGGACTTCATTTATAGTGGAGTAGGTGGTAGCTTAGGACATCATTTGTAGTGGGAGGTAGGCCAGGACTTCATTTGTAGTGGAGCGGGTGGTAGGACTTCATTTGTAGTGGAGTGGGTGGTAAGACTTCCATTTGTAGTGGAGTGGGTGGTAGGACTTTATTTGTAGTGGAGTTAGTGGTAGGTTATGACTTCATTTGTAGTGGAGTGGGTGGTAGGTCAGGACTTCATTTGTAGTGAAATGGGGCGGGGGGGGGGGGGGGGGGGGGAGGGTAGGTCAGGACTTCATTTGTAGTGGAGTAGGGGTAGATCAGTACTTCATTTGTAGTGGGAGTGGGTTGTAGATCAGTACTTCATTTGTAGTGGAGTAGGTGGTAGGTTAGGACTTCATTTGTAGTGGAGTAGGTGGTAGCTTAGGACATCATTTGTAGTGGGAGGTAGGCCAGGACTTCATTTGTAGTGGAGTGGGTGGTAGGACTTCATTTGTAGTGGAGTGGGTGGTAGGACTTCATTTGTAGTGGAGTGGGTGGTAGGTTAGGACTTCATTTGTAGTGGAGTGGATGGTAGGTTAGGACTTCATTTATAGTGGAGTGGGTGGTAGCTTAAGACTTTATTTGTAGTGGAGTGGGTGGTAGGTTAGAACTTCATTAGTAGTGGAATGGGGGTAGGTCAGGGCTTCATTTTTATTGGAGTGGGTGGTAGGTTAGGACTTCATTTGTAGTGGAGTGTGAGGTAGGCCAGGACTTCATTTGTAGTGGAGTGGGTGGCAGGTTAGGACTTCATTTGTAGTTGAGTGGGAGGTAGGTTAGAACTTTATTTGTAGTGGAGTGGGTGGTAGGTCAGGACTTCATTTGTAGTGGGAGTGGGTTGTAGATCAGTACTTCATTTGTAGTGAAGTGTGAGAAAGGTTAGGACTTCATTTGTAGTGGAGTGGGTGGTAGGTCAGGACTTTATTTGTAGTGGAGTGGGAGATATGTTTGGACTTCATTTGTAGTGGAGTGGGTGGTAGGTTAGGACTTCATTTATAGTGGAGTAGGTGGTAGCTTAGGACATCATTTGTAGTGGGAGGTAGGCCAGGACTTCATTTGTAGTGGAGCGGGTGGTAGGACTTCATTTGTAGTGGAGTGGGTGGTAAGACTTCCATTTGTAGTGGAGTGGGTGGTAGGACTTTATTTGTAGTGGAGTTGGTGGTAGGTTATGACTTCATTTGTAGTGGAGTGGGAGATATGTTTGGACTTCATTTGTAGTGGAGTAGGTGGTAGCTTAGCACATCATTTGTAGTGGGAGGTAGGCCAGGACTTCATTTGTAGTGGAGTGGGTGGTAGGACTTCATTTGTAGTGGAGTGGGTGGTAGGACTTCATTTGTAGTGGAGTGGGTGGTAGGTTAGGACTTCATTTGTAGTGGAGTGGGTGGTAGGTTAGGACTTCATTTATAGTGGAGTGGGTGGTAGCTTATGACTTCATTTGTAGTGGAGTGGGTGGTAGGTTAGAACTTCATTAGTAGTGGAATGGGGGTAGGTCAGGACTTCATTTGTAGTGGAGTGGGTGGTAGGTTAGGACTTCATTTGTAGTGGAGTGTGAGGTAGGCCAGGACTTCATTTGTAGTGGAGTGGATGGCAGGTTAGGACTTCATTTGTAGTTGAGTGGGAGGTAGGTTAGAACTTTATTTGTAGTGGAGTGGGTGGTAGGTCAGGACTTCATTTGTAGTCGGAGTGGGTTGTAGATCAGTACTTCATTTGTAGTGAAGTGGAGAAAGGTTAAGACTTTATTTGTAGTGGAGTGGGTGGTAGGTCAGGACTTCATTTGTAGTGGAGTGGGAGATATGTTTGGACTTCATTTGTAGTGGAGTGGGTGGTAGGTTAGGACTTCATTTATAGTGGAGTAGGTGGTAGCTTAGGACATCATTTGTAGTGGGAGGTAGGCCAGGACTTCATTTGTAGTGGAGCGGGTGGTAGGACTTCATTTGTAGTGGAGTGGGTGGTAAGACTTCCATTTGTAGTGGAGTGGGTGGTAGGACTTTATTTGTAGTGGATTTGGTGGTAGGTTATGACTTCATTTGTAGTGGAGTGGGTGGTAGGTCAGGACTTCATTTGTAGTGGAGTAGGTGGTAGGTTAGGACTTCATTTGTAGTGGAGTAGGTGGTAGCTTAGGACATCATTTGTAGTGGGAGGTAGGCCAGGACTTCATTTGTAGTGGAGTGGGTGGTAGGACTTCATTTGTAGTGGAGTGGGTGGTAGGACTTCATTTGTAGTGGAGTGGGTGGTAGGTTAGGACTTCATTTGTAGTGGAGTGGATGGTAGGTTAGGACTTCATTTATAGTGGAGTGGGTGGTAGCTTAGGACTTCATTTGTAGTGGAGTGGGTGGTAGGTTAGAACTTCATTAGTAGTGGAATGGGGGTAGGTCAGGGCTTCATTTGTATTGGAGTGGGTGGTAGGTTAGGACTTCATTTGTAGTGGAGTGTGAGGTAGGCCAGGACTTCATTTGTAGTGGAGTGGGTGGCAGGTTAGGACTTCATTTGTAGTTGAGTGGGAGGTAGGTTAGAACTTTATTTGTAGTGGAGTGGGTGGTAGGTCAGGACTTCATTTGTAGTGGAGTGGGTGGTAGGTTAGAACTTCATTAGTAGTGGAATGGGGGTAGATCAGTACTTCATTTGTAGTGAAGTGTGAGAAAGGTTAGGACTTCATTTGTAGTGGAGTGGGTGGTAGGTCAGGACTTCATTTGTAGTGGAGTGGGAGATATGTTTGGACTTCATTTGTAGTGGAGTGGGTGGTAGGTTAGGACTTCATTTATAGTGGAGTAGGTGGTAGCTTAGGACATCATTTGTAGTGGGAGGTAGGCCAGGACTTCATTTGTAGTGGAGCGGGTGGTAGGACTTCATTTGTAGTGGAGTGGGTGGTAAGACTTCCATTTGTAGTGGAGTGGGTGGTAGGACTTTATTTGTAGTGGAGTTGGTGGTAGGTTATGACTTCATTTGTAGTGGAGTGGGAGATATGTTTGGACTTCATTTGTAGTGGAGTAGGTGGTAGCTTAGCACATCATTTGTAGTGGGAGGTAGGCCAGGACTTCATTTGTAGTGGAGTGGGTGGTAGGACTTCATTTGTAGTGGAGTGGGTGGTAGGACTTCATTTGTAGTGGAGTGGGTGGTAGGTTAGGACTTCATTTGTAGTGGAGTGGATGGTAGGTTAGGACTTTATTTATAGTGGAGTGGGTGGTAGCTTAGGACTTCATTTGTAGTGGAGTGGGTGGTAGGTTAGAACTTCATTAGTAGTGGAATGGGGGTAGGTCAGGGCTTCATTTGTATTGGAGTGGGTGGTAGGTTAGGACTTCATTTGTAGTGGAGTGTGAGGTAGGCCAGGACTTCATTTGTAGTGGAGTGGGTGGCAGGTTAGGACTTCATTTGTAGTTGAGTGGGAGGTAGGTTAGAACTTTATTTGTAGTGGAGTGGGTGGTAGGTCAGGACTTCATTTGTAGTGGGAGTGGGTTGTAGATCAGTACTTCATTTGTAGTGAAGTGTGAGAAAGGTTAAGACTTCATTTGTAGTGGAGTGGGTGGTAGGTCAGGACTTCATTTGTAGTGGAGTGGGAGATATGTTTGGACTTCATTTGTAGTGGAGTGGGTGGTAGGTTAGGACTTCATTTATAGTGGAGTAGGTGGTAGCTTAGGACATCATTTGTAGTGGGAGGTAGGCCAGGACTTCATTTGTAGTGGAGCGGGTGGTAGGACTTCATTTGTAGTGGAGTGGGTGGTAAGACTTCCATTTGTAGTGGAGTGGGTGGTAGGACTTTATTTGTAGTGGATTTGGTGGTAAGTTATGACTTCATTTGTAGTGGAGTGGGTGGTAGGTCAGGACTTCATTTGTAGTGGAGTGGTTGTTGGGTCATAACTTCATTTGTAGTGGAGTGTGTGGTAGGTTAGGACTTCATTTGTAGTGTAGTGGGAGGTAGGCCAGGATTTCATTTGTAGTGGGAGTGGGTTGTAGATCAGTACTTCATTTGTAGTGAAGTGGGAGAAAGGTTAGGACTTCATTTGTAGTGGAGTGGGTGGTAGGTCAGGGCTTCATTTGAATTGGAGTGGGAGATATGTTTGGACTTCATTTGTTGTGGAGTGGGTGGTAGGTTAGGACTTCATTTATAGTGGAGTAGGTGGTAGCTTAGGACATCATTTGTAGTGGGAGGTAGGCCAGGACTTCATTTGTAGTGGAGCGGGTGGTAGGACTTCATTTGTAGTGGAGTGGGTGGTAAGACTTCCATTTGTAGTGGAGTGGGTGGTAGGACTTTATTTGTAGTGGAGTTAGTGGTAGGTTATGACTTCATTTGTAGTGGAGTGGGTGGTAGGTCAGGACTTCATTTGTAGTGAAATGGGGCGGGGGGGGGAGGGTAGGTCAGGACTTCATTTGTAGTGGAGTAGGGGTAGAACAGTACTTCATTTGTAGTGGGAGTGGGTTGTAGATCAGTACTTCATTTGTAGTGGAGTAGGTGGTAGGTTAAGACTTCATTTGTAGTGGAGTAGGTGGTAGCTTAGGACATCATTTGTAGTGGGAGGTAGGCCAGGACTTCATTTGTAGTGGAGTGGGTGGTAGGACTTCATTTGTAGTGGAGTGGGTGGTAGGACTTCATTTGTAGTGGAGTGGGTGGTAGGTTAGGACTTCATTTGTAGTGGAGTGGATGGTAGGTTAGGACTTCATTTATAGTGGAGTGGGTGGTAGCTTAGGACTTCATTTGTAGTGGAGTGGGTGGTAGGTTAGAACTTCATTAGTAGTGGAATGGGGGTAGGTCAGGGCTTCATTTGTATTGGAGTGGGTGGTAGGTTAGGACTTCATTTGTAGTGGAGTGTGAGGTAGGCCAGGACTTCATTTGTAGTGGAGTGGGTGGCAGGTTAGGACTTCATTTGTAGTTGAGTGGGAGGTAGGTTAGAACTTTATTTGTAGTGGAGTGGGTGGTAGGTCAGGACTTCATTTGTAGTGGGAGTGGGTTGTAGATCAGTACTTCATTTGTAGTGAAGTGTGAGAAAGGTTAGGACTTCATTTGTAGTGGAGTGGGTGGTAGGTCAGGACTTCATTTGTAGTGGAGTGGGAGATATGTTTGGACTTCATTTGTAGTGGAGTGGGTGGTAGGTTAGGACTTCATTTATAGTGGAGTAGGTGGTAGCTTAGGACATCATTTGTAGTGGGAGGTAGGCCAGGAATTTATTTGTAGTGGAGCCGGTGGTAGGACTTCATTTGTAGTGGAGTGGGTGGTAAGACTTCCATTTGTAGTGGAGTGGGTGGTAGGACTTTATTTGTAGTGGAGTTGGTGGTAGGTTATGACTTCATTTGTAGGGGAGTGGGTGGTAGGTCAGGACTTCATTTGTAGTGAAATGGGGGGGGGGAGGGTAGGTCAGGACTTCATTTGTAGTGGAGTAGGGGTAGATCAGTACTTCATTTGTAGTGGGAGTGGGTTGTAGATCAGTACTTCATTTGTAGTGGAGTAGGTGGTAGGCTAGGACTTCATTTGTAGTGGAGTAGGTGGTAGCTTAGGACATCATTTGTAGTGGGAGGTAGGCCAGGACTTCATTTGTAGTGGAGTGGGTGGTAGGACTTCATTTGTAGTGGAGTGGGTGGTAGGACTTCATTTGTAGTGGAGTGGGTGGTAGGTTAGGACTTCATTTGTAGTGGAGTGGGTGGTAGGTTAGGACTTCATTTATAGTGGAGTGGGTGGTAGCTTAGGGCTTCATTTGTAGTGGAGTGGGTGGTAGGTTAGAACTTCATTAGTAGTGGAATGGGGGTAGGTCAGGGCTTCATTTGTAGTGGAGTGGGTGGTAGGTTAGGACTTCATTTGTAGTGGAGTGTGAGGTAGGCCAGGACTTCATTTGTAGTGGAGTGGGTGGCAGTTTAAGACTTCATTTGTAGTTGAGTGGGAGGTAGGTTAGAACTTTATTTGTAGTGGAGTGGGTGGTAGGTCAGGACTTCATTTGTAGTGGGAGTGGGTTGTAGATCAGTACTTCATTTGTAGTGAAGTGTGAGAAAGGTTAGGACTTCATTTGTAGTGGAGTGGGTGGTAGGTCAGGACTTCATTTATAGTGGAGTGTGAGATATGTTTGGACTTCATTTGTAGTGGAGTGGGTGGTAGGTTAGGACTTCATTTATAGTGGAGTAGGTGGTAGCTTAGGACATCATTTGTAGTGGGAGGTAGGCCAGGACTTCATTTGTAGTGGAGCGGGTGGTAGGACTTCATTTGTAGTGGAGTGGGTGGTAAGACTTCCATTTGTAGTGGAGTGGGTGGTAGGACTTTAATTTTAGTGGAGTTGGTGGTAGGTTATGACTTCATTTGTAGTGGAGTGGGTGGTAGGTCAGGACTTCATTTGTAGTGGAATGGGTGTTGGGTCATAACTTCATTTGTAGTGGAGTGTGTGGTAGGTTAGGACTTCATTTGTAGTGGAGTGGGTGGTAGGTCAGGACTTCATTTGTAGTGGAATGGGTGTTGGGTCATAACTTCATTTGTAGTGGAGTGTGTGGTAGGTTAGGACTTCATTTGTAGTGTAGTTGGAGGTAGGCCAGGATTTCTTTTGTGGTAGGAGTGGGTTGTAGATCAGTACTTCATTTGTAGTGAAGTGGGAGAAAGGTTAGGACTTCATTTGTAGTGGAGTGGGTGGTAGGTCAGGACTTCATTTGTAGTGGAGTGGGAGATATGTTTGGACTTCATTTGTAGTGGAGTGGGTGGTAGGTTAGGACTTCATTTATAGTGGAGTAGGTGGTAGCTTAGGACATCATTTGTAGTGGGAGGTAGGCCAGGACTTCATTTGTAGTGGAGCGGGTGGTAGGACTTCATTTGTAGTGGAGTGGGTGGTAAGACTTCCATTTGTAGTGGAGTGGGTGGTAGGACTTCATTTGTAGTGGAGTTGGTGGTAGGTTATGACTTCATTTGAAGTGGAGTGGGTGGTAGGTCAGGACTTCATTTGTAGTGAAATGGAGGGGGGGAGGGTAGGTCAGGACTTCATTTGTAGTGGAGTAGGGGTAGATCAGTACTTCATTTGTAGTGGGAGTGGGTTGTAGATCAGTACTTCATTTGTAGTGGAGTAGGTGGTAGGTTAGGACTTCATTTGTAGTGGAGTAGGTGGTAGCTTAGGACATCATTTGTAGTGGGAGGTAGGCCAGGACTTCATTTGTAGTGGAGTGGGTGGTAGGACTTCATTTGTAGTGGAGTGGGTGGTAGGACTTCATTATTAGAGGAGTGGGTGGTAGGTTAGGACTTCATTTGTAGTGGAGTGGGTGGTAGCTTAGGACTTCATTTATAGTGGAGTGGGAGGTAGGTTAGGACTTCATTTGTAGTGGAGTGGGTGGTAGGTTAGGACTTCATTTATAGTGGAGTGGGTGGTAGCTTAGGACTTCATTTGTAGTGGAGTGGGTGGTAGGTTAGAACTTCATCAGTAGTGGAATGGGAGTAGGTCAGGACTTCATTTGTAGTGGAGTGGGTGGTAGGTTAGGACTTCATTTGTAGTAGAGTGTGAGGTAGGCCAGGACTTCATTTGTAGTGGAGTGTGTGGCAGGTTAGGACTTCATTTGTAGTTGAGTGGGAGGTAGTTTAGAACTTTATTTGTAGTGGAGTGGGTGGTAGGTCAGGACTTCATTAGTAGTGGAGTGGGGGGTAGGTCAGTACTTCATTTGTAGTGGAGTGGGTGGTACATTAGGACTTCATTTTTAGTGGAGTGGGTGGTAGGTCAGGACTTCATTTGTAGTTGAGTGGGGGGTAGGTCAGGACTTTATATGTAGTGGAGTGGGTGGTAGCTTAGGACTTCATTTGTAGTGGAGTGGGTGGTCGGTTAGAACTTCATTTGTAGTGGCATGTGGGGTAGGCCAGGACTTCATTTGTAGTGGAGTGGGTGGCAGGTAAGGACTTCATTTGTAGTGGAGTGGGAGGTAGGCCAGGATTTCATTTGTAGTGGAGTGGGTGGCAGGTTAGGACTTCATTTGTAGTTGAGTGGGAGGTAGGTTAGAACTTTATTTGTAGTGGAGTGGGTGGTAGGTCAGGACTTCATTAGTAGTGGAGTGGGGGGTAGGTCAGGACTTCAATTGTAGTGGAGTGGGTGGTACATTAGGACTTCATTTTTAGTGGAGTGGGTGGTAGGTCAGGACTTCATTTGTAGTTGAGTGGGGGGTAGGTCAGGACTTTATATGTAGTGGAGTGGGTGGTAGCTTAGGACTTCATTTGTAGTGGAGTGGTTGGTAGGTCAGGACTTCAGTTGTAGTAGAGTGGGTGGTAGGTTAATACTTCATTTGTAGTGGAGTGGGAGATAGGCCAGGACTCAATTTGTAGTGGAGTGGGTGGTAGGTTAGGACTTCATTTGTAGTGGAGTGGGAGGTAGGCCAGGATTTCATTTGTAGTGGAGTGAATGGTAGGTCAGGACTTCAGTTGTAGTGGAGTTTGTGGTAGGTCAGGACTTCATTTGTAGTGGAGTGGGTGGTAGGTCATGACTTCATTTGTAGTGGAGTGTGTGGTAGGTTGACTTCATTTGTAGTAGAGTGGGTGGTAGATTAGAACTTCATTAGTAGTGGAGTGGGGGGTAGGTCAGGACTTCATTTGTAGTAGAGTGGGGGTAGGTCAGGAATTCATTTGTAGTGGAGTAGGTGGTAGCTTAGGACTTCATTTGTAGTGGAGTGGGTGGTAGGTTAGAACTTCATTAGAAGTGGAGTGGGGGGGTAGGTCAGGACTTCATTTGTAGTAGAGTGGGTGGTAGGTTAGGACTTCATTTTTAGTGGAGTGTGAGGTAGATCAGTACTTCATTTGTAGTGAAGTGGGAGAAAGGTTAGGACTTCATTTGTAGTGGAGTGGGTGGTAGGTCAGGACTTCATTTGTAGTGGAGTGGGAGATATGTTTGGACTTCATTTGTAGTGGAGTGGGTGGTAGGTTAGGACTTCATTTATAGTGGAGTAGGTGGTAGCTTAGGACATCATTTGTAGTGGGAGGTAGGCCAGGACTTCATTTGTAGTGGAGCGGGTGGTAGGACTTCATTTGTAGTGGAGTGGGTGGTAAGACTTCCATTTGTAGTGGAGTGGGTGGTAGGACTTTATTTGTAGTGGAGTTGGTGGTAGGTTATGACTTCATTTGAAGTGGAGTGGGTGGTAGGTCAGGACTTCATTTGTAGTGAAATGGAGGGGGGGAGGGTAGGTCAGGACTTCATTTGTAGTGGAGTAGGGGTAGATCAGTACTTCATTTGTAGTGGGAGTGGGTTGTAGATCAGTACTTCATTTGTAGTGGAGTAGGTGGTAGGTTAGGACTTCATTTGTAGTGGAGTAGGTGGTAGCTTAGGACATCATTTGTAGTGGGAGGTAGGCCAGGACTTCATTTGTAGTGGAGTGGGTGGTAGGACTTCATTTGTAGTGGAGTGGGTGGTAGGACTTCATTATTAGAGGAGTGGGTGGTAGGTTAGGACTTCATTTGTAGTGGAGTGGGTGGTAGCTTAGGACTTCATTTATAGTGGAGTGGGAGGTAGGTTAGGACTTCATTTGTAGTGGAGTGGGTGGTAGGTTAGGACTTCATTTATAGTGGAGTGGGTGGTAGCTTAGGACTTCATTTGTAGTGGAGTGGGTGGTAGGTTAGAACTTCATCAGTAGTGGAATGGGAGTAGGTCAGGACTTCATTTGTAGTGGAGTGGGTGGTAGGTTAGGACTTCATTTGTAGTAGAGTGTGAGGTAGGCCAGGACTTCATTTGTAGTGGAGTGTGTGGCAGGTTAGGACTTCATTTGTAGTTGAGTGGGAGGTAGGTTAGAACTTTATTTGTAGTGGAGTGGGTGGTAGGTCAGGACTTCATTAGTAGTGGAGTGGGGGGTAGGTCAGTACTTCATTTGTAGTGGAGTGGGTGGTACATTAGGACTTCATTTTTAGTGGAGTGGGTGGTAGGTCAGGACTTCATTTGTAGTTGAGTGGGGGGTAGGTCAGGACTTTATATGCAGTGGAGTGGGTGGTAGCTTAGGACTTCATTTGTAGTGGAGTGGGTGGTCGGTTAGAACTTCATTTGTAGTGGCATGTGGGGTAGGCCAGGACTTCATTTGTAGTGGAGTGGGTGGCAGGTAAGGACTTCATTTGTAGTGGAGTGGGAGGTAGGCCAGGATTTCATTTGTAGTGGAGTGGGTGGCAGGTTAGGACTTCATTTGTAGTTGAGTGGGAGGTAGGTTAGAACTTTATTTGTAGTGGAGTGGGTGGTAGGTCAGGACTTCATTAGTAGTGGAGTGGGGGGTAGGTCAGGACTTCAATTGTAGTGGAGTGGGTGGTACATTAGGACTTCATTTTTAGTGGAGTGGGTGGTAGGTCAGGACTTCATTTGTAGTTGAGTGGGGGGTAGGTCAGGACTTTATATGTAGTGGAGTGGGTGGTAGCTTAGGACTTCATTTGTAGTGGAGTGGTTGGTAGGTCAGGACTTCAGTTGTAGTAGAGTGGGTGGTAGGTTAATACTTCATTTGTAGTGGAGTGGGAGATAGGCCAGGACTCAATTTGTAGTGGAGTGGGTGGTAGGTTAGGACTTCATTTGTAGTGGAGTGGGAGGTAGGCCAGGATTTCATTTGTAGTGGAGTGAATGGTAGGTCAGGACTTCAGTTGTAGTGGAGTTTGTGGTAGGTCAGGACTTCATTTGTAGTGGAGTGGGTGGTAGGTCATGACTTCATTTGTAGTGGAGTGTGTGGTAGGTTGACTTCATTTGTAGTAGAGTGGGTGGTAGATTAGAACTTCATTAGTAGTGGAGTGGGGGGTAGGTCAGGACTTCATTTGTAGTAGAGTGGGGGTAGGTCAGGAATTCATTTGTAGTGGAGTAGGTGGTAGCTTAGGACTTCATTTGTAGTGGAGTGGGTGGTAGGTTAGAACTTCATTAGAAGTGGAGTGGGGGGGTAGGTCAGGACTTCATTTGTAGTAGAGTGGGTGGTAGGTTAGGACTTCATTTTTAGTGGAGTGTGAGGTAGGCCAGGACTTCATTTGTAGTGGAGTGGGTGGCAGGTTAGGACTTCATTTGTAGTGGAGTGGGAGGTAGGCCAGGATTTCATTTGTAGTGGAGTGGGTGGTAGGTCACGACTTCAGTTGTAGTGGAGTGGGTGGTAGGTTAATACTTCATTTGTAGTGGAGTGGGAGATAGGCCAGGACTCAATTTGTAGTGGAGTGGGTGGTAGGTTAGGACTTCATTTGTAGTGGAGTGGGAGGTAGGCCAGGATTTCATTTGTAGTGTAGTGGATGGTAGGTCAGGACTTTAGTTGTAGTGGAGTTTGTGGTAGGTCAGGACTTCATTTGTAGTGGAGTGGGTGGTAGGTCAGGACTTCATTTGTAGTGGAGTGTGTGGTAGGTTAGGACTTCTTTTGTAGTGGAGTGGGTGGTAGGTCAGGACATCATTTGTAGTGGAGTGGGTGGTAGGTCAGGACTTCAGTTGTAGTGGAGTGGGTGGTAGGTTAGGACTTCAGTTGTAGTGGAGTTTGTGGTAGGTCAGGACTTCATTTGTAGTGGAGTGAGTGGTAGGTCAGGACTTCAGTTGTAGTGGAGTGGGTGGTAGGTTAGGACTTCAGTTGTAGTGGAGTTTGTGGTAGGTCAGGACTTCATTTGTAGTGGAGTGGGTGGTAGGTCAGGACTTCATTTGTAGTGGAGTGGGTGGTAGGTTAGGACTTCTTTTGTAGTGGAGTGGGTGGTAGGTCAGGACTTCATTTGTAGTGGAGTGGATGGTAGGTCATAACTTCACTTGTAGTGGAGTGGGTGGTAGGTCAGGACTTCATTTGTAGTGGTGTGGTAGGTTAGGACTTCATTTGTAGTAGTGGAGTGAGTGGTCAGGACAATACATGTTAAACATGTCAAAAGTCTGATTTTTGATGCAAAATAGTTATGTAAGATGCAAAATAGTTATATGAGCCTCATGTTCAAACTAATTCACATGTATAGATTCGTTAGGGAAAACAGCAAAGTTATGTGATGATCCTTGGTGTTAACTGTTTTCAAACACATGCATATAATGAGGTTCATGGGGTAAAACAATAAAAGTATGTGATAACCCTAGGGCTCAAATTTAAGCTGCTTTACTGGCATTTCGCCCGTCAATTTCTCAAAATGTCAACTTTTGAAGGACTGGCAATATTTTCCAAGTGCTTAACTGCTTTCTAGTTTGAAAGATTCATGGAAAGTAAAACTATTTAGGCATAATATGGTTTATAGGCAATCAATGACCAATCAAATTGATATCAAACAGGGTTATTGTATATTAGCTATAATTTGGCAGTTAATTTTTTATCAACTGGCAAAATAATGACTGATAAAAGTACTAAATTTGAGCCCTGAACCCCTGAGTCATCTATTTCAAAACTAAGCACACTTTTAGCCCTATTTGGCAAACTACTAACTCACACTTTCTGACCTATGTGGCAAACAAGCAAAATTACGTAATGACCCTTAGGTAATTGTTTTTGAACTAGATCATAATATCAGAACATTAAAGCTATGTAATGACTCCTGAGTTATTATTTTCATAGTAACAAACAACATTAGATATAATGTGGGAAAATAGTAAAGTTATGTGATGACCCATGGGTCATTATTGTCCAACTATTTCACATATTAGTTATGTGATGACTGTTGAGTTATTATTGTCCAATTAATTCACACTATTAGATCTATGGGACAAACTAATAAAGTTAGATTCATGGGGCAAACTAATAAAGTTATGTGATGACCTATGAGTTATTACTGTCCAACTTATTCACAACATTAGTAAAGTTATGTGATGACTGTGGAGTTATTATTGTCCAACTAATTCATACTATTAGATACATGGGACAAACTAATAAAGTTAGATCCATGGGGCAAACTAGTAAAGTTGTGTGAGTTATTATTGTCCAACTAATTCACAACATTAGTAAAGTTATGTGATGACTGTGGAGTTATTATTGTCCAACTAGATCCATGGGGCAAACTAATAAAGTTAGATCCATGGGGCAAACTAATAAAGTTAGATCCATGGGGCGAACTAATAAAGTTATATCCATGGGGCAAACTAATAAAGTTATATCCATGGGGCAAACTTATATCCATGGGGCAAACTAAGAAAGTTATATCCATGGGCAAACTAAGAAAGTTATATCCATGGGGCAAACTAATAAAGTTATATTCATGGGGCAAACTAAGAAAGTTAGATCCATGGGGCAAACTAATAAAGTTATATTCATGGGGCAAACTAAGAAAGTTAGATCCATGGGGCAAACTAAGATAGTTATATTCATGGGGCAAACTAAGAAAGTTAGATCCATGGGGCAAACTAAGAAAGTTAGATCCATGGGGCAAACTAATAAAGTTATATCCATGGGGCAAACTAAGAAAGTTATATTCATGGGACAAACTAAGAAAGTTAGATCCATGGGGCAAACTAAGAAAGTTATATTCATGGGGCAAACTAATAAAGTTATATCTATGGGGCAAACTAAGAAAGTTAGATCCATGGGGCAAACTAATAAAGTTATATTCATGGGGCAAACTAAGAAAGTTAGATCCATGGGGCAAACTAAGAAAGTTAGATCCATGGGGCAAACTAATAAAGTTATATTCATGGGGCAAACTAAGAAAGTTAGATCCATGGGGCAAACTAATAAAGTTATATCCATGGGGCAAACTAAGAAAGTTAGATCCATGGGGCAAACTAATAAAGTTATATCCATGGGGCAAACTAATAAAGTTAGATCCATGGGGCAAACTAAGAAAGTTATATTCATGGGGCAAACTAAGAAAGTTAGATCCATGGGGCAAACTAATAAAGTTATATCCATGGGGCAAACTAATAAAGTTAGATCCATGGGGCAAACTAATAAAGTTAGATCCATGGGGCAAACTAATAAAGTTATATCCATGGGGCAAACTAATAAAGTTATATCCATGGGGCAAGCTTATATCCATGGGGCAAACTAAGAAAGTTATATCCATGGGCAAACTAAGAAAGTTATATTCATGGGGCAAACTAAGAAAGTTATATTCATGGGGCAAACTAAGAAAGTTAGATCCATGGGGCAAACTAATAAAGTTATATCCATGGGGCAAACTAATAAAGTTAGATCCATGGGGCAAACTAATAAAGTTAGATCCATGGGGCAAACTAATAAAGTTATATCCATGGGGCAAACTAATAAAGTTATATCCATGGGGCAAGCTTATATCCATGGGGCAAACTAAGAAAGTTATATCCATGGGCAAACTAAGAAAGTTAGATCCATGGGGCAAACTAATAAAGTTATATCCATGGGGCAAACTAAGAAAGTTAGATCCATGGGGCAAACTAATAAAGTTAGATCCATGGGGCAAACTAAGAAAGTTATATCCATGGGCAAACTAAGAAAGTTATATCCATGGGGCAAACTAATAAAGTTATATTCATGGGGCAAACTAAGAAAGTTATATTCATGGGGCAAACTAATAAAGTTAGATCCATGGGGCAAACTAATAAAGTTATATCCATGGGGCAAACTAATAAAGTTATATCCATGGGGCAAACTAATAAAGTTAGATCCATGGGGCAAACTAATAAAGTTATATCCATGGGGCAAACTTATATCCATGGGGCAAACTAAGAAAGTTATATCCATGGGCAAACTAAGAAAGTTATATCCATGGGGCAAACTAATAAAGTTATATTCATGGGGCAAACTAAGAAAGTTAGATCCATGGGGCAAACTAATAAAGTTATATTCATGGGGCAAACTAAGAAAGTTAGATCCATGGGGCAAACTAAGAAAGTTATATTCATGGGGCAAACTAATAATGTTATATCCATGGGGCAAACTAAGAAAGTTAGATCCATGGGGCAAACTAAGAAAGTTAGATCCATGGGGCAAACTAATAAAGTTATATCCATGGGGCAAACTAAGAAAGTTATATTCATGGGACAAACTAAGAAAGTTAGATCCATGGGGCAAACTAAGAAAGTTATATTCATGGGGCAAACTAATAAAGTTATATCTATGGGGCAAACTAAGAAAGTTAGATCCATGGGGCAAACTAATAAAGTTAAATTCATGGGGCAAACTAAGAAAGTTAGATCCATGGGGCAAACTAAGAAAGTTAGATCCATGGGGCAAACTAATAAAGTTATATTCATGGGGCAAACTAAGAAAGTTAGATCCATGGGGCAAACTAATAAAGTTATATCCATGGGGCAAACTAAGAAAGTTAGATCCATGGGGCAAACTAATAAAGTTATATCCATGGGGCAAACTAATAAAGTTATATCCATGGGGCAAACTAATAAAGTTATATCCATGGGGCAAGCTTATATCCATGGGGCAAACTAAGAAAGTTATATCCATGGGCAAACTAAGAAAGTTATATTCATGGGGCAAACTAAGAAAGTTATATTCATGGGGCAAACTAAGAAAGTTAGATCCATGGGGCAAACTAATAAAGTTATATCCATGGGGCAAACTAATAAAGTTAGATCCATGGGGCAAACTAATAAAGTTAGATCCATGGGGCAAACTAATAAAGTTATATCCATGGGGCAAACTAATAAAGTTATATCCATGGGGCAAGCTTATATCCATGGGGCAAACTAAGAAAGTTATATCCATGGGCAAACTAAGAAAGTTAGATCCATGGGGCAAACTAATAAAGTTATATCCATGGGGCAAACTAAGAAAGTTAGATCCATGGGGCAAACTAATAAAGTTAGATCCATGGGGCAAACTAAGAAAGTTATATCCATGGGCAAACTAAGAAAGTTATATCCATGGGGCAAACTAATAAAGTTATATTCATGGGGCAAACTAAGAAAGTTATATTCATGGGGCAAACTAATAAAGTTAGATCCATGGGGCAAACTAATAAAGTTATATCCATGGGGCAAACTAATAAAGTTATATCCATGGGGCAAACTAATAAAGTTAGATCCATGGGGCAAACTAATAAAGTTATATCCATGGGGCAAACTAATAAAGTTATATCCATGGGGCAAACTAATAAAGTTATATCTAAAGTTATATCCATGGGGCAAACTAATAAAGTTAGATCCATGGGGCAAACTAATAAAGTTAGATCCATGGGGCAAACTAATAAAGTTAGATCCATGGGGCAAACTAATAAAGTTATATCCATGGGCAAACTAAGAAAGCTATATCCATGGGGCAAACTAATAAAGTTATATTCATGGGGCAAACTAAGAAAGTTATATTCATGGGGCAAACTAATAAAGTTATATCCATGGGGCAAACTAATAAAGTTATATTCATGGGGCAAACTAAGAAAGTTAGATCCATGGGGCAAACTAATAAAGTTAGATCCATGGGGCAAACTAATAAAGTTATATCCACGGGGCAAACTAATAAAGTTATATCCATGGGGCAAACTTATATCCATGGGGCAAACTAATAAAGTTAGATCCATGGGGCAAACTAATAAAGTTATATCCACGGGGCAAACTAATAAAGTTATATCCATGGGGCAAACTTATATCCATGGGGCAAACTAATAAAGTTAGATCCATGGGGCAAACTAATAAAGTTATATCCATGGGGCAAACTAATAAAGTTATATCCATGGGGCAAATTAATAAAGTTAGATCCATGGGGCAAACTAATAAAGTTATATCCATGGGGCAAACTAATAAAGTTAGATCCATGGGGCAAACTAAGAAAGTTATATCCATGGGGCAAACTAATAAAGTTATATTCATGGGGCAAACTAAGAAAGTTATATTCATGGGGCAAACTAATAAAGTTATATCCATGGGGAAAACTAATAAAGTTATATTCATGGGGCAAACTAATAAAGTTATATCCATGGGGCAAACTAATAAAGTTAGATCCATGGGGCAAATTAATAAAGTTAGATCCATGGGGCAAACTAATAAAGTTATATCCATGGGGCAAACTAATAAAGTTAGATCCATGGGGCAAACTAAGAAAGTTATATCCATGGGGCAAACTAATAAAGTTATATTCATGGGGCAAACTAATAAAGTTATATTCATGGGGCAAACTAATAAAGTTATATCCATGGGGAAAACTAATAAAGTTATATTCATGGGGCAAACTAATAAAGTTATATCCATGGGGCAAACTAATAAAGTTAGATCCATGGGGCAAACTAATAAAGTTATATCCATGGGGCAAACTAATAAAGTTATATCCATGGGGCAAACTAATAAAGTTAGATCCATGGGGCAAACTAAGAAAGTTATATCCATGGGGCAAACTAATAAATTATATTCATGGGGCAAACTAATAAAGTTATATTCATGGGGCAAACTAAGAAAGTTAGATCCATGGGGCAAACTAATAAAGTTAGATCCATGGGGCTAACTAATAAAGTTATATCCATGGGGCAAACTAATAAAGTTATATTCATGGGGCAAACTAAGAAAGTTATATCCATGGGGCAAACTAAGAAAGTTATATTCATGAGGCAAACTAAGAAAGTTAGATCCATGGGGCAAACTAAAAAAGTTATATCCATTGGGCAAACTAAGGAAGTTATATCCATGGGGCAAACTAAGAAAGTTATATCCATGGGGCAAACTAAGAAAGTTATATTCATGGGGCAAACTAATAAAGTTATATTCATGGTTCAAACTAAGAAACTTATATCCATGGGGCAATCTAATAAAGTTATATACATGGGGCAAACTAATAAAGTTATATCCATGGGGCAAACTAAGAAAGTTATATCCATGGGGCAAACTAAGAAAGTTATATACATGGGGCAAACTAAGAAAGTTGTATCCATCGGGCAAACTAATAAAGTTATATCCATGGGGCAAACTAAGAAAGTTATATCCATGGGGTAAACTAAGAAAGTTATATCCATGGGGTAAACTAATAAAGTTATATCCATGGGGCAAACTAATAAAGTAAGTATCCATGGGGCAAACTAAAAAAGTTAGATCCATTTAGGCCACAAAAAGAAACATTCTAGATTCTCATCCCCTCCCACCCAGATTTCTTTGAGGCTTCTCCCAAAATTGTTATTGCCTTTGGACCTCAATTTTCATAAAATGACAGCAATTTTTGGATCAAAGAAAATACCCCCACTGCAAAATTTACTAAAATTAGGATGAGAATCTAGCAGTTTCTTGATAGTGACCTTAAGGAGCAAAATAAGTATATGCTTACAACCAGTCAGTGCACACACAAATGAATATAACTTGAAATGAGGGTACATAGTAACTTTTATAGGCAACAATTTTGGTAGATGAGGTTGATGATATAATATAACACAAAATTAGACCCGATCATCTTTATCTAGCAGTGCAAAAATAGGTTATCAATAATTATGTCAGTCATGGGTTACCTGCAAATAAGAGCCGCCATCTTAACAGCTAAAAAAGTTTTAAAATTTCTAAAACTGTGAGGAATATCAAGATAAAGGTAGGAATATTTCAGGTTTAAACACTTTATAAAGGTTATATGGTTGTATTGGACTAATTATGAATTCATCTGCATGACTGCTTCAGAGATACCAATAAGTAAACAAACAACCCTCCAATGATCGTTGTACTAGAATCTATAAACCATCAAAATTGTAAAGATAAGTTTCGAGTTGATTTAAATTTCACAATAATTTTATAAAAAACGTCACACATCGGACAGATAGCACTGGCCATTTACCTTTTGTACTAATTAGGTGTATACAAAAAAGAACATAATGAAAGAAATTGTAAATATATCAGCATAATGGCTCCGACTATACTCAACTGATTTTCTATGAAAAGTGACACATTAATCACATCACACACCCTGTAAAAAAAGACAAGCTCAATGTTAGGCTACCAGATATTACACCATGCCCACAGAAGTTGTCCTATAAATTTATGTCTATAACCATAATAAATATATTTATTTATTTTAATGAGCAAACACACGCTGCGTATATTCACCGAATCCAGGAAGTTTTTTCCTTTTGACAGATATAAATGAAGATGAAATAATGAAATAATAGCCAAACTGTAACATAGCAACAGACGAACAACCATGGCTGCAAGCCTCCAATCAACACTGATTGATCCAGAATACAGAAATTGGGTCAAGGCAGGTCTTGGCCTCAAATGCACTAAGGATGGGATTGAGCATTTTGTTGACGCCCAAGTCCAGACATTCCATCAAAAACTTCTGACAGATATCTGTCAAGTAAAGGGTTTGCCAACAGGCAGCGTATGCTACATTTGTACAACACAAAACGTCCTGTCGTGTCCAACAAGGGGAGTCTGCACCATCAGAAGAGGGGTTTGCAATTACCATGACAAGCATGATCCATCCAAGATGAACAGACCATGCGCGATGGGAATTTGTGATGAAATATTCGACCGCATCACAAAACGTCACAGATATCGAAGCCCTTCCTGGCTTAATACAGATGCTAGAGACTGGTGTAGAAACAGATGGGAGGTAGCCAAATGTTACATGCCACCAGGTGGTTACAGAGCGGTACGTGCCGCTGTTGACACAGACATAACAGGGCTCCTCAGTGTGATTATCAATCTCAAAGAATTCCAGAACAAAGTGGCAGAGAACCTATCACTGCAAAGTAATGTATTCTGTCAGGTAGGTTTCTGTCGGTAGTTTTCAAACATAATGTTGTTCATCTTCTGCAGTTTTGTTACTTATAAAATGACAAGAAAACAACTTTTTAATTCATTTTATTTGTTGAGTTACACCAATTGACCATCATATATGGCCTAACATGTGCTAAAAATGACGTAAAACACCATTCAAAAAAACTGTTTCAAACACCATGCAGTCATCATTTACATGTTATCCATTGTTAAAAGTTACAATAATAATGAATATTTGTAGGCATTATACTTATGAACTTTTGTAGACATTGCTGAAACTGAATTATTGTTTAAAGGCTCATTAACGTATCTTATTTGTATCGGTGAAACTCGAACTGGTGCTCTTTGGATTCAGAGGCTACCAGAGTATTTGAAAGATGTGATTATTCTGTAACCATTTCCCTCTGCTGTATACCTACACGCTACACACACGCATGTTTTTGCAAACATTGCTATAGTTTCCAGTCTTATTAACTTTATCTATATGCTTGTTTTTTAAAGGCTCGAATAATTCGTAATGACATAATTCATTCGTCTACGTTTCAACTTTCTGAGGCAATGCTGAATTCGTACATTGATCTGATGATACATCTACTACAAGATCCAGTACGACTGGTCACAGACACCAAGGCACAGGATGCGATTGCTAAGCTCAAACAGGTTAGTCTAAATAGCAGAGAATTGGAATTTCTCATCTGCGAACCTCAAGTTATTGATATTATGCTTGACTATATATTGCATACTGCTTTTCTGCTAATAGTAGCCCCCGGGCTCTTATAAAATGTAAAAAAAAAGAAGGAAATAAGGTACATTGAAAATTATAGATCTGGTGTCATTTTAGGTGTCTTGCTGGTCATTTTAAAGTTAGAAGATTTACAATTTAATGTCATGAAACTATTTAAAACCATTTTAATTTCAATTTTAATACACACATGCATTTTTGGTTATACAGTAGCAGTCCCAAGTTGAAATAACAGGTCAGTCCACTGCTTGTTTTCGCATCTACCGGAAATCAATTGTGTAATTCCAACCTCATATTTAGCGTTTTTCATTTTATTGATGCGTTATTTCTTGCATGATGGTCATAAACTTTGTTATCTTATTTTACATGGGTTTCCCAATCTTAAAATGTCACTTTTAATCCAAGTTTGAAATTATAAGGATTCAATTTGTTTTTTTATGGAGTTTATGCAAGTTAAACTATGCCAAAGCATATACAAATTTGTCATAAGTCCTTTGACTCAATGTGTGGGTCATTCTGCCAAGTTTACACATGCATATTTAATTACAGTTAATAACTCTTTACAAATCAATATAATCATAAAATTACACAAATTTGTGTTAAAAATTATTACTTTTTTCAACATGAAAATTGGAAGCAGGATAATATTCCTTCTTAAATCTGTTGGAAGTTATTTAAAAATGTTGGTTTAAAATATATTAAATGTATTAATAAGGCAGGTGCATTCATTGATAGAGAGAGGTAAGCAGCTTGACGAGATATCAGGTTTTACATGTATGTGTATTTTTGTTTCCAGATAAAGATAGGTTCACTAACAGTAACTGCAGAAGATGAAAAGAAAATACGAGAAGACGCTTTACGAGCAATTGACGAGAAGAAAAAAGAAGCCATACAAGATATACAAGATGAGGGCAGTGAACAAATGGTACAAATTCAGAACAGAGTTAAAACAGACTTACAAACAATCCAAACTGAGGGAAGTCAACAAGCAGCACAACTTGTGGTACAGAAAAAAGAAGCAACTGAAGTCATAAAGCAAGAGGCAAGTGAACAAATGGTACAAATTCAGAGAGCTAAAACAGAATTACAGGCAATCCAAAGAGAAGCAGACACAGCTATTACAAGATTGGTTAGTCAGGAAAAGGTATCAGAGCAAACAACTATGGACGAGAGAACAGGTAAACAGGCTTGTGTTCGTTACTCCAGCATTACTGATGCAATCTGGCTGGTTACGACACTTGAAAATGATATTTTGCCCATAAGCACTGTGTCCATTTTGGTTAGATATCTATCAGAATCAATAATTGTTTGAACATTGTCAATTACAACCATTTTTCCTGATAACTCGAGTATTACTGGTGCTATCTGGCTGGTTATCAAACTTAACAGAATATATTGCGCATAAACATTTTGTCCAAGTTTGGTTGGTTGGTTGGTTGGTTGGTTGGTTGGTTGGTTGGTTGGTTGGTTGGTTGGTTGGTTGGTTGGCTGGTTGGTTGGTTGGAAAGATGGATAGTGTTTGATGTCGTTTTCAGCACATTTTAGGTTATATAGGACAGTTGATTTTTAGTGGTTAAGGCAGACCACCCAGCTTTTCCAAGATAGAACCAGTACTGTATATTTCCCACATCTGTAAGAATCAAAACTTTCTTACCTACAAGTCAAGCTCCCAGTGGGATTCGAACCCGCAGCAGTGAGGGGCCAGAAGGTTTCAAATTCAGTGTCTTGTGTCCAAGTTTGATTAGATTTTGATTAGCATTAAGTTATTGAGGGAACACTAAATTTATGCCTGTCACCTTTCGAACCACCTGCCAGCTCGTCGTGTGTGATTACATAAGGTGTATAAAAAGAACCAAATTCAGAATTCACTGTTTAATTTTAAACTGATTTATGTCGAGCCCGTTTAAGGGTCTCGACACGTTTACAGACCACAACATACCGCTAGTGATCAAAATGTCATCCTAGTGTATGTGTGTCAGGTCATTCGGTCGCTAGTCATGCGTCAGACTTTCATTTATTTATATCTTTTTCATTTCACAGACTCCACCAGAATGTTCCTTATATGCATTTAACATTATGTGCAAAATTTGGGTCGCTGTGACCTACTTTGTCATTTACGACAAATGTTCACCGTTTCTAAACCTACTGACGAGGTATATCTATAACTTACATATTTTGAGAATCCAATTTCTTGTTAAGTCAAACTGGAAAACAGGAGCATCGAATAAAGAGTTACCAACTCATAATTCATTTTACACATATTTAATCACAGGTATTTTAAGAACCCCTGAATAAACCTATACTTTTAATTGGTACATAATCATTATTATATGACCTGAACACCTGGATAGTTTCGATAAAAATTGTTTTTATTGTGTATTTTGCCGTTATTTAGTTTCTTTAATGACTTGAATTAAATCAAATTCTAATTATGTAGGGATATTATATCTTATGGTATTGACTGGTGTTGGCCAAATCAAAATATCGTCCAAAGTGGACTACTTCACCACAAGACTCAACATTTTTTAATAACACTCTAAACAACAATTCAACTTGATTCTCTTAAAAAACCAAAGTTTTTACAATTCTTACGCTGAATATTAAGCTGGCTAGTTCTGAATTAAAAGTCCTTTAACTAAACTTTTACATTTTCTTTTACCAGTTCTGCAGAGAGAGCTCATCAATTTATACATGGAAAACTACCTTAAGACACCCGTGTCGCCTCTCGCACCGGATGTAGATGTAGAAATTTCCAAGTTGTATGTCAACCCTTGCATGAGACAAGTAGACCCACAACAAAACGAAAACGACCCTTGCATGAATCAGGAAAAAACAAATATAAAGTCATACAAAGACATATTTTACAAGGACTCGAGTCAATGTAAGAAAATCTACATCACAGGGGACGCGGGTATGGGAAAGACAACCCTTTGTAAAAGAATGATTTCCACATGGTGTACAGCTCACACAAAGCAGGAACCACCTGACCATTTATCTGTTGACGAGCAGGTTATGTTGAATTTCCCTTTCTTGTTCTACATTTCTTTACGGAATGCGGGAGCCGAGAGCAGCATAGAAGAGATGATCAGAACTCAGTTACTGCAAGACCCTGCCCAAGAAAACCTATTATCCATGTTACTTCACAAAGAATCTGCTAACTGTTTCATCATCTTGGACGGCCTCGATGAGTGGACTCCGCCAAAACATCATCTTCAAAAATCTCCCGTAATAAATGCGGGACTTCCCAGTAGAAACGTCATGAATAAAAGCATAATAGTCACCACAAGCCGGCCGTGGAAACTTGAAGTTCTCAGACTGAAGACTTCAGAGATAGACCAACATATTGAACATGTCGGACTTGATGATGCTTCATCTGAGGAGCTGATCAGATCTGTAATTGACATTCTTAATAAAAAACAGAAATCTAAAAGGCCTTCATTAAAATTCAACTGCATCGAGTTCATCCAGTTGCTAAAAGAGAAGAACTTGGAGCATTTCAGAATTATACCCATCATATTAAAGATGCTCATTTGTCTCTGGCATGATGGGAAACCTTTGGGAGATTCGCAATGCACTATATACAGTGGGATGATTAATCTATGGTTTGAACTGGCAGAGAAACGCCAAGAACAAAGTGAGGACATCTTCAAAATGAAGAAAGAATGGAAAGGGGTACAAAATATACTTCCGAAGTGCTTTGATGAAGCAACAAAATGTCTAGAATTTGGACAACTAATAAGTTCACTTGGTAGGCTTGCATTTAATACACTTTTTGATCAAAAACAGGAATCAACACTTGTCTTTGAAAGTTCACAAGCAGAGGTACATGGAATGTCCAAAACAGAGATAGATTTCTGTCTCAAAATTGGAATACTGACACAAAGCATAGTTATGAAAGGGATCACATCACAAATGAAAAGCTTATCGTTCCTACACAAAACTTTTCAAGAGTTTCTAGCTTCTGTTTTTATATCTATGAGTTCTGATCCTTCTCATACGACAGTTGACAACTTACGTCAGATCTGTAACTCTGTAGACAAAGTGTTCGAGATGTCGAAAGTGTGTGTGTTTATCAGTGGAATGAATCCCGAGATTTTCCACAAACTATCAGTACATATCTGGGAGGTGGCATCCCCCATTACACACAAGTACAGACAATGTATTGAAAACACTTCATATCCCAATATTGTCTATGGCATGTTTGAATATTACCACAGTACAAAAAAGTACAGAAAACATATTGAAACTGAAAATGATTATTTGCGGTCTACAGTATCTAACATATTTCAGCTCATGGTAGATTGTACTAATGAAGGTTTACACAATGGTAACAGCAGTCCTGTTGTGAAACTAGAAGACATTTTTGTAAAAGTTGGCAATGATGGCTTTGCCCCTAAACTACTAAGGTGCTTACCAGAGCAGCTGATGCCAATGAACATATGCAACATAAAATCAGTTGACTTGTTAATGTTCCAAGGCATGCAAAGTGAACTCAGCAAAATTCTAAAGCAGATTTCCTCACTGCAGAAATTAACAATTATTGGAAATGTATCAAGAAGTGCAAACACTATATTTTCTCTACTGCGCAAATCAAAGGAAACATTATTTACATTACAATTGTGTTCTGCCGATACAATGAATATATTTAATATGTCAAAACTACCAGCTGAGGATTTTTCTAACATCATACCAACTGTAAACAACTTGAAAAGTCTCTGTTTTTGCAATATAATACTGAATCACAATCAACTTGAAACTTTGATGGCACATTTAACACAGGCAGTAGGACTGATACAGCTATATCTTTTAGATTTGTTGTGCACCAAATGTGGACTTGATTGCAGTTGCCCTTTAGATTTATCAAACCATCAACAACTAGAAGATCTAAGTTTAGATCTGCAAGGGAGAACTCTAGTGAATACATCACAATTACGACGGTGCGCATTATACAAGTTAAAAGGCACGGTACCGTTACTGAAATGTCTCCAAGGTGCACCCAATTTGCAAACATTAAATATTAAAATCAAAAATGTTGAATATAACCAACGTAGGCCTAGTGACACAGAAGAAATTGAAGCTCTTGCAGAATGTCTGCTTACACTAGAGAATGTCAGGACAATATCACTTCAAAGAATAGACTTTGGTGAAACAGAATTAAAGTTGTCACCCAGGATGAAGAATCTTGAAAAAGTTTTCTTTGGTGATGTACGAATGTCATTTGAAACATTGTGCAGATTTTTGGACAGTATACCACAAACTGAGCGCTTGGTGACGGTTGTCATCTGGAAACTACAAATCACACCAACAGAGAAGGTTGAAGAAGCAATACAATATATTAAATCTTGTCCAAGGTTTGAAGAATTCCTTTTAAACACGGAACTAGGAAACTTGAACACACGTTTTAGGACAAAAGGTGCTGAACAACAATAAATTATTCGACAATAAATTCCGATGATAGAGAGACTGTGTTCAACCTGACATAATTTACTGTATAATCTCCACCAGCATATAAGCAACATATGTATTTAAAATGGAACTGAAATATTTTAGTTACATGTCATACAAAGATGTAATCCATAATTATGTAACAGTCTATTAAACCAAGTTAGAATTATTTTTTGTTTAGAAACTGCCATATCAGAAAATCAAGAAACTCCCCAGCAGGCAAAATATATTGATTTGACATTATATCAACGTTGAAACCAGACGTTGAAACCAGACGTTGATATAAGGGTGTGTATGAAAGATTTTTTGACGTAGAAATACCAACGTTGTTCAACATCGAAATTCTTAAGTTGAACCAACGGTGAAAGTAGGACGTCGTTTCAACGTAACAATTTTGACGTCGTATTAACGGTGAAATCCTGACACTGACCCAACGGTGAAATTATGACGTCGTTTCAACGTAATAATTTCGATGTCGTATCAATGGTGAAATCCTGATGTTGAACCAACGGTGAAATTATGTCGTCGGTTCAATGTAACAATTTCGACGGCGTATCAACGGTGGAATCGAGACGCTGCACCAAAGGTGGAAGTATGACGTTGGTTCAATGGGCATTGAATTAACGTTGGATTTTGGTTAAAAATGGAAGTTTTTTTAGATGTCAGAAATTCGACGATGAACCAGACAGGTCATAATTATGTGTGTTTAGTTCTATAATTAGAACTACAGGCAAACACAATAAACCCGTCAAGTTTATAGTCTCTCTACCGTATATGTGTGCCAAGAAGGGAAACCCTCAACCACACAACATAATGTCTGGACTTCTAATATGCATTAACCAATAATTTAACTTATATCAGAATTTAAATAAACCTTTAAGTACCCTACTCAATTATAATACATGCCAGCAAGATATTAATAATTAAAAAAATGCATTAGTAAATCAACACATATATAGAAAAACATATATACCAATATATAACCTTGCATTACACATTAAAAATACGTAAATTAACATTATACATTACCTCCCTTTACATGCCCTCTCACATAAGCATGCATGACAACGTCAGAATGACGTCGTACTCCAACGATGTTCTGACGTCTTAAATCAGACGTTGTACCAACATTGGGACCAAAATCCAACATATATCCAACGTTGATCCAATGTCGTGTGCTTGCTGGGATCCAATGTCGTGTGCTTGCTGGGAATATGTGGAAGGTCACACATTCAATATCGAAACAACGTCTAATTTCAACGTATATTCTACGTCGATAAACCAACGTTGACTTGACGTTGTGTTTGTATATTAGACGTCGAATGAACGTTGTGTCTGTGTTGTAAGTAGACGTCGTTAAACAGACGTTGAATCAACGTTGGCGCCGTTGCGACCTGATTTCGACGTTGCACCAACGTTGTGTGCTTGCTGGGTCATTACATAAAAAGAACTGCAAGCACTTCAAATATGTTTTCTTCAAAATATGGAACTCAGTTCAGAACAGAGCGAGTCCTACCGTATATAGGAGACAATGAATATGTTCTTAGAACACAAGTGTTTTATTTTGTATAAAACAGGATATTTGAAGTGTTTGCATTACTCACAAAGTAATGAGTTTCTTGACTTCTTGATATGGCAAATTCTAAACAAAAAAGAATTCTAAAATGATTTAACAGACTGTTATAGGTGAATCAGATGAATGTATACGAATTAGAAAAGTCATATGATATGATAAGAGTACAGTCAAGATCCTAGAAGAGAACGTGAATAAAACTAGAGATGTCGTCCTTTAATGGCGACCAATATACCCCCACTACCAGTCCCCCCCACATTCCCCACCCTACCGATTGAGTGGAATAGGATTTTCATGATCAGGTAATGGTGGCCTTGACCTTTGACCTACTGACCTCAAAACCAATAGGGGCAATCTTTTCAACTTACTGACCTCAAAATCAATAGGGGCAATCTTTTCACACCCAATCTAATTTTAGAATTCAATGAAGTGTAACTTGTCTAACCAGTTTACTATTACTGGTTACAACACATGAATGCTTTCCCATCCACTGCTTGGCTAAAACAGACCACAAAAAGGTATTCCAATCAAACACACACACACACACACATCTACTTTTAGAATTCAATGAAGTGTAACTGGTCTGACCACGTTCGAATCCCACTGAGAGCTCGACTTGTAAGGAAGTGTCGATTCTTACGGATGGTGGGATGTGTACAGTACTGGTTCTACCCAGGAAAAGTAGGTGGTCTGCCTCCACCACAAAAATCGACCATCATATATAACCTTACATGTGTTGAAAATGACGTAAAACACCATACAAACAAGCATACAAACAGTAACTATACACACAAAAATCAAAATGTTAATAGTACTGATAGTAGCCATTTGCTGAAATCATGAACTGCTCATTTATTATGTGAGTGAAGCTATATATACTGAAGGTACATGTACTGTGCAGGGTAGGTTTGGCAAAAGATGGCAGGTAAATGTGTGAATAAAAAAATAAAATAAAATTAAATAAAACAAGAAAGAATTTTGTGTTAAATATGTGTGAATGTTCCTTTCATGAGAGTTGCTTCAGGGGGAGAGGGGTTATGGAGCCAACAAGGTTTTTCATGGCCAGGTCCCGGTGACCTTGACCTTTGAAGTCCCCATGAAGTTTCATGAGATTTGCTTCAGGGGGAGAGGAGTTATGAAGCGGACAAGGTTTTTCATTATTGGGTCCTGGTGACCTTGACCTTTGACCTACTGACCTCAAAATAGAGGTCATCCTCTCATCACAGGCAGTCTACCCATGAAGTTTCATGAGATTTGCTTTAGGGGGAGTTGAGTTACAGAGAGGACAATGTTTTTCATTATTGGGTCCCGGTGAGAGGAGTTATGGAGCGGACAAGGTTGCGTCGACGGATGGACAGACGGACGGACATGGGAGAAACCAGTATACCCTCCTAAACTTCCTTTACCGGGGGTATAATAAAAAGAGGATCTTACACGAGTTTCATGCCTGTTTAATACTGAATTTATTAAACGAGTTTGATAAAATTATATGATGTGAGGCTGTGCCGAGCATCATATCAATTTTATCCAACAAGTTTATTAAATTCAAATTAAATAGGCATGAATGTGAGATTCTATTTATCGCTTAATTAAAAAAAAAAGTCCATAAGCAACATGAATTAGTGTAGCTGCCAAGATATATAATGCTGCCTTTTGTATGATGACGTATGTTAACCGGACTTCTCTTTATGAAGCCGAACTACCTCGTCGATTTCCGTAATCCGGTGTTTTAACAGTTACAGAAATCGATGAGACAATTCCGATGTACTCCAAACTGAACGGAAAAGACCAATTACGAATCTTATTTTCTACCTTTCGAAATGGCTCGAACTAGTACAACCATATTTGAGCTGCTTAAAGTCACTATCCCAGCAGGAACATTTTACAACAGACATACACTGTTTCTAAACCTAATGACCACGTGGTGTATATGTAACTCACATATTCTGAGAATTCAAACTCTATAGACACAATGTAAACAGATTTAACCAGTCATGCCAACCCCCAAAACTGGAGTGAATTAAGAGTTACCGATTCATAATTCATTTTAAGCATATTCAATCAGGAATATTTTAAGGACCCGTGAAAAAAACCTATATTTTTAATTGGCACATGTACATTATTAAATGACCTGAACACCTGGATAGAGTTTCGATAAACGGTTTTGTAGTGTAATTTTGCCGTTATTTGGCTGGTTAGTTTCTTTAACAGAAATTCCGTGTTTAGAGCGAACAACTGGCTATAGAAATTGCAATTATTTTATAAACAGGTCGAACAACAAATTCATATGTACAAAAGTGTATGAAGGTATTGCATAGCGCAACTGATGTGTAGCAATATCCATGTAAAAGTCCACATGCTTTTGAAGAAGTCTGTCAATGTGCATTACTTTTGGTACATCCCTCGTATGTATCAGACCCTACTTCACCAGATCTTACTCAGCAACTAGTTCTAACAAATATGCGGATTTTTAATTAATGGATTAATAATGGATTAATGATTGTATTAGAATGTAATAATTACTGTTATAACTGCAGGCATTAAATGTGTAAAGCTACGAAATAGTTTGTTTTGAAGAGAATTAATGGGATAAATCATTCATAGACAAAAATCTGGTTTTATATATGAATGATTTATCCCATTAATTCCCTTTAAAACAATATCATAGCTTTAAACAATTAATGTAGGCAGTTATAACGATTGGTAAACTATACTTTTTTTGGAGAAAAAACGATATCTCCCCCCACTGCACAACCTAGTTAAACTAGAGATTTTTTTGTGAAAAACAGATGTCTCCCCCCCACCCCTTCCCACCCCACTGCACAACCTAGTTAAAATAAGTTGGAATAGTGGATAGGGCAACAACGTCAAAAAGCCATAACTCCGTAAAAAAATCAACGAACCTGAACAAAATCACGATATACTAGACATTATGCATCCTGTAAATTTTCGGCGAAATCCAACAGGTGGTTTAGGAGTTGCGGCGACAACAAATTTAAAGTGAAAATATCAAAGGGCCATAACTCCGTCAAAAATCATCGCACCAAAATACGAATGCGACATGCACAACTAGACAGTATACCGATGCTTTCTGTAAATTTTCGGCGAAATCAAACAAATGGTTTATGAGAAGTAGCGGCGACAACAAATTTAAAGTCAAAACATCAAAGGGCCATAACTCGTCAAAAATCATCGCACCGAAACACGAATGCGACATGCACAACTAGACATTATACCAATGCTTCCTGTAAATTTTCGGCAAAATCTAAAAGGTGGTTTAGGATGAGTTGCTGCGACAACAAATTTAAAGTGAAAACTTCAAAGGGCCATAACTTTGTCAAAAATCATCGCCCACTGCACAACCTAGTTAAAATAAGTTTGATAGTGGATAGGGTGCAAGAACGTCAAAAGGCCATTACTCCATCAAAAAATCAACGAACCGGAACAAAATCACGATATGCTAGACATTATACCGATGCTTCCTGTAAATTTTCGGTGAAATCAAACAAGCGGTTTATGACGAGTAGCGGCGACAACAAATATAAATTGAAAACATCAAAGGGCCATAACTCTGTCAAAAATCATCGTACCGAAACAAGAATGCGATATGCACAACTAGACATTCTACCGATGCTTCCTGTAAATTTTCGCCGAAATCCTAAAGGTGGTTTAGGAGGAGTTGCGGTGACAACAAATTTAAAGTGAAAACTTCAAAGGGCCATAACTCTGTCAAAAATCATCAAACTGAAACAAAAACGTGATATGCACAACTCGACTTTTTACCAATGCTTCCTGTAAATTTTCAGCAAAAATCCAACAAGCGGTTTAGGAGGAGTAGCGGCGACAACAAATTTAAAATGAAAACATCAAAGGGCCATAACTCCGTCAAAAATCATCGAACCGGAACATGAACAAGAAAAGCACAACTTGACATTATACTGATGCTTCCTGTAAATTTTCGGCGAAATCCTAAAGGTGGTTTAGGAGGAGTTGCGGTGACAACAAATTTAAAGTGAAAACTTCAAAGGGCCATAACTCTGTCAAAAATCATCAAACCGGAACAAAAATGCAATATGCACAACCAGACAGTATATCGATGCTGCCTGTAAATGTTCAGCGAAATCCAACTAGTGGTTTAGGAGGAGTAGCGGCGACAAATTTAAAGTGAAAACATCAAAGGGCCATAGCTGCATCAAAAATCATTGAACCGGAACACAAACGTGATATACACAACTCGACTTTTTACCAATGCTTCCTGTAAATTTTCAGCAAAAATCCAACAAGCGGTTTAGGAGGAGTAGCGGCGACAACAAATTTAAAGTGAAAACATCAAAGGGCCATAACTCCGTCAAAAATCATCGAACCGGAACATGAACAAGAAAAGCACAACTTGACATTATACCGATGCTTCCTGTAAATTTTCGGCAAAAATTCAACAAGCGGTTTAGGAAGAGTAGCGGCGACAACAAATTTTAAAGTGAAATCGTCAAAGGTCCATAACTCTGTCAAAAATCATCGAACCGGAACAAGAACAATAAATCATTGATATGTAACACAAACATGATATGCACAACTAGACATTATACCGATGCGTCCTGTAAATTTTCGGCAAAATCCAACAAGCGGTTTAGGTGGAGTAGCGGCGACAACATTTTTGACAGACAGACAGACGGACACAGCAAAAACAATATGTCTCCCCCACTTTGTGGCACAGGCACAAGGCACAACCTTGTTAAGATATGTTTGGAACTAGATAGGGAACATTTTTGGATAACAAAAACGCGCAAGGGATATGCACAACTAGACATCATACCGATGCTTCCTAGCAAGTTTCATTAAAATCCAACAGGCGGTTTAGGAGGAGCAGCGGTGACAACAAATTTAAACTTAAAATGTCAAAGGGCCATAATTCCGTCAAAAATCATAGAACCGGAATACAAATGCGATATGCACAACTAGGCATCATACCGAAGCTTCCTACCAAGTCTCGTCGAAATCAAACAAGCAGTTCAGGAGGGGTAGGTAACAAATTTAAAGTTAATAAAATTTCAAAGGGCCATAACTCCATCAAAAATCATCAAACTGGAACACAAACGCGATATGCACAACTAGGCATCATACCGAAGCTTCCTACCAAGTCTCGTTGAAATCCAACAAGCAGCTCAGGAGGGGTAGGTAACAAATTTAAAGTTAATAAAATTTCAAAGGGCCATAACTCCATCAAAAATCATCAAACCGGAACACAAACGCGATATGCACAACTAAGCATCATACCGATGCTTCCTGCCAACTTCTGTCAAAATCCAACAAGCGGTTTAAAAAACCTAGTGATGACAACAAATTTAAAGTGAAAATTTCAAAGGGCCATAACTCCAACAAAAATCATCGAACCAGAACACAAACAAGATATGCAGAACTAGACATTATAATAATGTTTCCTGTTAAGTTTCGTCGAAATCAAACAAGCGATGTAGGAGGTGTAGCGGCGACAACAAATTTAAAGTGAAAATGTCAAAGTTCCATAACTCCGTCATAAATCATTGATATGTAACACAAACGAGACAAGCAGAACTAGACATTACAACTATGCTTCTTGTAAATTTTCGGCGTAATTCAAAACGCGGTTTAGGAGGAGATACGGCGACATCAAATTTAAAGTGAAGGCGACGTCAAATTTAAAGTGAAAATGTCAAAGTGCCATAACTCCGTCAAATATCATCGAACCAGAACATAAACGTGATATGCACAACTAGACATTATACTGATGTTTCCAGTAAATTTTCAGCGAAATCCAACACGCGGTTTAGGAGGAGTAGCGGCGACAACAAATTTAACGTGAAAACGTCAAAGGGCCATAACTCCGTCACAAATCATAAAACTGGAACACAAACGCGATATGCACAATTAGACGTTATACCGATGCTTCCGGTCAGTTTTCGGCAAAATCCAACAAGCGGTTTAGGAGTAGTAGCGGCAACAACAAATTTAACTTCGTCGGGGGAGATATCATTCTACTGCAATTATTAATCAAAGAAGAGCTGTCGGAGAACAGCGCAGCTCGACTATTAGATTTTTCAGAGAATAATAAATTATATAGTTAGTATATACCATCAGAAAACAAGGCTAAAACAATGTGGGGGTGGGGTTGGAGGGCGGGGCGGGTATAGAAACTTGGGCCGATATAAAATTATTGTTAGAATCAACATAGCTAACATATGGGTAAGAATTAAACAAAACAACACAGAAATATGTAAAAAAAAAATTGAGTTCCGAGTGGGGTGTGGGGGAGCTGGGAGGCGGAAGTGGGGGTTGGGCAACATGGCTATAGGGAAGGATGCACAGGAATCCGGGAATCATTCCCTACTCTTACAATGGTACTTTAAAGAACTTGCTGGTGAGGTTCCAACATATCTCCAAAATCAGTATCTACCATGCTATCCCTTGGGCCACAGAGACCCGGAACATATCTCCAAATTCAGTATCTACCATGCTATCCCTTGGGCCACAGAGACCCGGAACATATCTCCAAATTCAGTATCTACCATGCTATCCCTTGGGACACAGAGACCCGGAACATATCTCCAAATTCAGTATCTACCATGCTGTCCCTTGGACCACAGAGACCCGGAACATATCTCCAAATTCAGTATCTACCATGCTATCCCTTGGGCCACAGAGACCCATTTGAAAGACAACTGTGTGTGTAATTCTAAGGATTATAGTCCCTCTACTATTTGAGCCCCGAGAAGAATCCCTCGTTGACACGGCATTATGTGTGGACTTTTGTGCGAGTGATTGTGTGTAGTGCTATGTATCTATCTACAGTCTACATGAAGCAGATATAGTGCTGTCACACTGGAATACCACGCTGTAGTACCTGATACCCCATCCAGTCAAATTATTCTGACACCGGGTTAACTAGACGTAGCACTACCCACTATTTGCTTGCCAAGCAAGGTTTACAAGTAACTACTATCATTTTTAACGTCTTTGGTATGACGCGGCCAGGGGACTCGAATCCACGACCTCCCGATTGCAGGCCAGACACTCTAACCATTACACCACTGCTCTTCAGTATTTGAAAGACAACTACACTTACTTTAAATAAAATATCTGTACACATGGCTTTACCATGGGTGATGATGGGTTCTTGGTCTTCATTTCTGCCATCCCAACAGTCCAGTTCTATACACCTGCAATACAGTTTAAGTTTCATGAACATAGGTGAAACAGTTTTTAAGTTGTGGCCAAGGTTAGGTTGAGGTTAAAGTGTGAAGGACGACGACGGCGAATATAAAGTGATCCCTAAGTGTCTGCCATGCTATGCCATGCTACGCAGGTGACACAAAAATTAAGATTGCCGTGTGTCCATTGAATGAACAAATTTACAAAAATTATCTCGAAAAAAAAGTGCTTCTACTGAATGGCGCAATTTACAAATGGGTGAACCGTAACCTTTACAGTCACACATAGACTACTCACCGACAAATGTCAAGAGGACTTGTCGATACATTTCTACGGAGGAGCGTCTGCCAAACTGTCGCCCTGTGAGGTATATGTTATGGGAGGAGTTTAAATATAAGTGTGACATTGTCTGATCCATGTCCGGGTATATGTCCAAACGATCCAGGAACACCGTCGCATTGTCATCAGACATCAAAAAACTACAGAAACCATCTAAACTTAACCAATCTGAAAACACATAATAATTAACTTGGAACTTAAAAGAATTTCAAAATATGAATTGAATTGAATTGAATGATGTTTAATGGCTCATCAACACAGTATAGGTTATTTAGAGCCGCTCCAGAGAGATGTGACGGATACATAGGAATCCGGGAACCGTGCCCTACTCTTATTATCAAATAGATTCCTATGGTTCTGAACGTGCTCGGAGGATAGCCCGGTTTACGTCTTCATCTGACGGATGAGGTTAAGGGAAAGTGTCTTGCCCAAGAAGACACCGACGAAATTTCAAAATATACATACACATTTATTATGATATTTTGCTTGGAAAATATATCAGTCTATTAAATAATTTTAGAATTATTTTATATTTAGAATTTTGTGATTCTCCATTTCAAGAACCTCACTAGGCTAGCGCTAGGATTTTGAACCCTTTAGCCAAATCTAGCTAAAGCCCTAAACATTCCTTTAGCCAGATTAGAAAGTCTTTAGCCAGACTTTTGCCGAGATACTTTTTAACGAATTGGAGGCGCTAAAACTTTGCGTTTGCTTACACATCAACAGTTAGTTAAAAAAGTATGCGTTATTAACCTACATGTATAGGGTATCAATATGTCCACATCATATGCATTCTGCTTTAGTGCTTACAATTACTTATAATAGTGGAGCTGTAAAATATCCAAAAAGTTTTAAAAAGTGTATTTACTTTAATGCTATTTTAATTTTTAAAAATTGTCGACTGAATGAATGCATGCATATAATAAGAAAATATAAAAATACAGACTCTTGTCACCATTGATTAGACCATTTAGTATTTTCATTAAATGTATTTCAATATACATTCATAGAAATAAAATAAATATATTTAAAAATGTAAGGCTAAGCTGAGGCATATAAAACAAGTTCAACTAACAGACGTTCCAACTAGAAAGATCGCGGCGCTGCATTGTGAGACAAAATTCAGAAATGCTACATACACCACGAATATCATGCAAAGAGACTGTCAGAGTAAGTAATAAAAGCCACTTCATTTTTAATTGTACCAATTTCAATGACAGCCGATCAAAACATCGGTTCACACTTGCCATTGTTCCAGTTTACGCTACCGTGTGTACAACTAATTAGTCTTATCAGTGATCGTAAAGTTCAAAAACACCGACGGCATCTATACCTTTTTAATTCGTAAGCAAACTTTGTGTTTTGAAAAGCCATTTTAGCCACTAGAGGGCGCCACATTATATTTAATGTTTTACACGGCTCGATAACGCAGTTAAATATGTGGATAATATTGAGCGCGGGGTCACAAACCAGTTGATTGACAGCAAGACGGGGAACAGTGGGCGGAGTCTATCGCACATCGACAATTTGACAGCGGTTTTCAATAAACTCTGCGATAATTAGTTTATCAGTCCAGATAATTGATTGTCGCTAATTAGCTAACAACACCCAGCGGGGTAGTGGCTTATAGACAGTGAAAGACTTTGTGTATTAGAATTCGGGATTTTCCGAGATTGTAGACAAAATCTGTCGGAAATTTGGATTCGCCAGACGGTCGATGTCTGGCGAATTTGATTGTATTTCTTACGATTTTCATTCGCCAGTTCGGGTTTCTTTTCGCCTATGGCGATTTGGCGAATGGTTAACGCGAGCCTAGCCTCATTACTTAAGGTACATGACAAACACAATCAGATCTGAGAACGCATTGAGTCTCTCCACCTTGCTAAATTAACAGTTTTCACTGGTCCAGTTTTTATTACTGCAACTGGTTAAACCAATCAGCTCCTTTCATATTTAAATTTAGTCGTTTCTATCATGACATGACTTCCTGGTATTATGACATCACTTCATACTATTATGATGCACAAAATTCAGGATTGAGTCTTTAAACTGGGATTGCTTGTATCTCTCTTTGAGTAATGGTTTTTTTTTTAAACATTCTGAATAAAAACAATTTTAAAATTATTTAACTGAATCTTTTATATGCAACTATCAATGGTCCTACACATGTATTATGATGTTTTGCTTGGAAACATTTATACGTAGAGTTAGACGGGTTTCAGTTTTAGAATTTGGGTATGAGATCTAGATCAACCAAATGATAAATCCATAAATCAATATGTTTCAAAGCTGCAGATTTATATACATGTACATATTTACCAGTTTCAGATCCTGAATAACAAGTTTCTGATCGAGATATACCAGTTTGAGATCCAGATTAACCAGTTTCAGATCAGATCCAGATTAACCAGTTTCAGATCCAGATTTACCACTTTCAGATCCAGATTAATCAGTTTAAGATCAATTGCAGATCCATATTAACCAGTTTCAGATCCAGATTTACCAGTTTCATGTTTCAGATCCAGATTAATCAGTTTCAGGTTTCAGATCCAGATTAATCAGTTTCAGATGGAGTTGCAGATTTACCAGTATCAGATCCAGATTTACCAGTTTCAGATCCAGATTAATCAGTTTCAGATCCCAATTTACCAGTTTCAGATCCAGATTAATCAGATTCAGATCGAGTTGCAGATCCATATTAACCAGTTTCAGATCCATATTTACCAGTTTCAGATCCAGATTTACCAGTTTAAGATCAGATCCAGATTAACCTGTTTCAAATCCAGATTAACCAGTTTCAGATTCTTTTTAAGAAACATACTTGGCATATTCCATAATTTCTATTGATGTTTTGGCATTGTTTTGGCAGAAGACAATAAAGCTTGCGAGTCGTCCTGCGCCCAAACAAAGAGTTCAAAGTTATATTTCTCCATACACATTCAATAACCCATTTATTGTATACCTTTACATTGATTTTGTTTGGAATACATTTTTCGACTGTTATTTTTTATTGTAATTGTGTTATTTCTATAGCATTGAAGACGTATCTGGTGTGTTTTTTTGTGCAGATTATTATTTGTCCAAATATGATCAAACATTTCTCAAATTTCTTTCAAAGAAACTTGGAAAACCATGTGAACCAGACTGGCTGTCTTGTAGTAGAGGTCTTTTATGAAAATATTGTAAAATAAAGGAATAAATTCGAACACAAGCGATTTTTGGCATACGCCATATATAGGGTGCCTTGTATAACATACTAAAAATCTTCCAAAATCTGCTGATGCTAAATGCCTTTTTTTGGGGCTTAAAAGTTGGAAAATGAAGAAAAATCGTCGTTTTCTGGAATCCTCCAATAACTTTTTTTTTATTTGTCATAGGAAGTTAAAAACATTCAGAGATGTCACAATATATATTGGGTATATTTTGCAGTCATTTACACTTCCGGAAAAAAATCCAATATGGCGGCAATAATCCAAAATGGCAGCCAAAATCAAAGATTTTGAAGTTGTATCTTCATTTTTCTTTTTTTTTCTTCATTAACTAGCTTAATTAAATCTTTTTAAATAAGTAGTCTTGCTGCGACATATAGTCTGATTCATAAAAGCAGTTTGTAGATTATAAAATGTCATACTGGGCATACTGGGTGCCTACTCCTTATCGTCATTTATAGTCGTTCCGTACTGGGTGCCTACCCTCAGTCCTTATCGTCGTTTGGAGTCCTACTGGATGCCTACTCTCAGTCCTTATCGTCGCTTTTAGTCATACTGGGTGCCTACCCTCAGTCCTTATCGTCGTGTTTAGTCATACTGGGTGCCTACCCTCAGTCCTCATCGATGTTTATTTTCATAATGGGTGCCTACCCTCAGTCCTTATCGCTGTTTGGAGTCCTACTGGCTACCCTCAGTCCTTATCGTCGTTTTTAGTTATACTGGGCGCCTACCCTCAGTCCTTATCGATGTTTATAGTCATAATGGGTGCCTACCCTGTCCTTATCGTCGTTTGTAGTCATACTGGGTGCCTACCCTCAGTCCTTATCGACGTTTATAGTCATAATGGGTGCCTACCCTCAGTCCTTATCGTCGTTTGTAGTCGTACTGGGTGCCTACCCTCAGTCTTTATCGATGTTTATAGTCAGTCCTTATCGCTGTTTGTGGTCCTACTGGGTGCCTACCCTCAGTCCTTATCGTCGTTTTTAGTCATACTGGGTGCCTACCTTTAGTCCTTATCGATGTTTATAGTCATAATGGGTGCCTACCCTCAGTCCTTATCATCGTTTTTAGTCATACTGGGTGCCTACCCTTAGTCCTTATCGATGTTTATAGTCATAATGGGTGCCTACCCTCAGTCCTTATCGTCGTTTGGAGTCCTACTGGATGCCTACTCTGTCCTTATCGTCGTTTTTAGTCATACTGGGTGCCTACCCTGTCCTTATCGTCGTGTTTAGTCATACTGGGTACCTACCCTCAGTCCTCATCGATGTTTATTTTCATAATGGGTGCCTACCCTCAGTCCTTATCGCTGTTTGGAGTCCTACTGGGTGCCCACCCTCAGTCCTTATCGTCGTTTGGAGTCCTACTGGGTGCCTACCCTCAGTCCTTATCGTCATTTTTAGTCATACTGGGCGCCTACCCTCAGTCCTTATCTATGTTTATAGTCATAATGGGTGCCTACCCTCAGTCCTTATCATCGTTTTTAGTCATACTGGGTGCCTACCCTCAGTCCTTATCGATGTTTATAGTCATAATGGGTGCCTACCCTCAGTCCTTATCGTCGTTTGTAGTCATACTGGGTGCCTACCCTCAGTCCTTATCGACGTTTTGTCATAATGGGTGCCTACCCTCAGTCCTTATCGTCGTTTGTAGTCATACTGGGTGCCTACCCTCAGCCCTTATCGACGTTTATAGTCATATTGGGTGCCTACCCTCAGTCCTTATCGTCGTTTTTAGTCATACTGGGTGCCTACCCTCAGCCCTTATCGACGTTTATAGTCACATTGGGTGCCTACCCTCAGTCCTTATCGTCGTTTTTAGTCATACTAGGCGCCTACCCTCAGTCCTTATCGATGTTTATAGTCAGTCCTTATCGCTGTTTGTGGTCCTACTGGGTGCCTACCCTCAGTCCTTATCGATGTTTATAATAATAATAATGTGTGCCTACCCTCAGTCCTTATCGCTGTTTTGAGTCCTATTGGGTGTTTTATTGGGGTTTCAGTCGCACCGACAACTAAGGTCATATAGCGTTTTCCAGCTATTACTGGTGGTGGAAGACCTGATTTACACTGACTGAATGCACAAGCAATGCACAATAGTAGAACCATCGACACATCACAAGTTAGATGGAAAGCTTCCCCACTTACAAATTCAAATCGATCCCCAAGAAGATGCAACTAACTGCAGTCAAGCGTCAATTAGTTGAAAGTCAGGGACTCTAAAAACTCGACCACGGGTGCCCCATGTTTTGTTTTTAATGGTTATCATTGTTTCACTATAGAATAAACATCATTTATAGATTTTAAGGTGTTGTTTAGTATATAATACAAAATATAATTGTTTTTGCGTAATATTACTTTGTCTATGTAATAAACACATATAAAATCATTAAAAAAACATTTTTGGCAGCCATTTTGGATTATTGTCGCCAAATTTGAATTATTTTTAGATGGATTATGGTTCTAATATTTGCACAATATATGTTTATACATTCATGGCATTTTTTAGCTTTATCAAAGATGTAGAACTGAAGTTAAAGGCCGATTCCAGAAATTCGCAGTTTTTTTAATATTTTCCCACTTTTTACCTCAAAAAAGGCATTTAGCATCAGCAGACTGTGGAAGATTTTTAGTATGTTATTTAACAATGCCTACTCATTACATATGCCAAAATTCGCTTGTGTTCGAATTAATTCCCCTATTTTCATAAAAGACCTCTACTGTAGCACCTTAATAACATGCAATATGACAATTATTGTCAACTATTTCAAGTCAACTAACAGTTTGTATATTTCAAATTATCTTACTTTTGGTATAAGATTTGTTCTATTTTCTCTCTTTTCAAGTCAATTTATTTTCTTTCTATAACACTCAAAAGATTTTCAAGTCAACTTATTACATTCTGAGTCTATTTCAAGTCAACTTATTACATTCTGAGTCTATTTCAAGTCAACTTATTACATTCGGACAGTCTATTTCAAGTCAACTTATTACATTCGGACAGTCTATTTTAAGTCACCTTATTACATTCTGACAGTCTATTTCAAGTCAACCTATTACATTCGGACAGTCTATTTCAAGTCAACCTATTACATTCTGACTGTCTATTTCAAGTCAACTTATTACATTCTGACGGTCTATTTCAAGTCAACCTATTACATTCTGACGGTCTATTTCAAGTCAACTTATTACATTCTGATGGTCTATTTCAAGTCAACTTATTACATTCTGACGGTCTATTTCAAGTCAACTTATTACATTCTGACACTCTATTTCAAGTCAACTTATTACATTCGGACAGTCTATTTCAAGTCAACCTATTACATTGTGACAGTCTATTTCAAGTCAACTTATTCCATTGTGACAGTCTATTTCAAGTCAACCTATTACATTCTGACAGTCTATTTCAAATCACCTTATTCCATTGTGACAGTCTATTTCAAGTCAACTTATTACATTCGGACAGTCTATTTCAAGTCAACTTATTACATTCTGACAGTCTATTTCAAGTCAACTTATTACATTCTGACAGTCTATTTCAAGTCAACTTATTACATTCGGACAGTCTATTTCAAGTCAACTTATTACATTCTGACAGTCTATTTCAAGTCAACTTATTACATTCTGACAGTCTATTTCAAGTCAACCTATTACATTCTGACAGTCTATTTCAAATCACCTTATTACATTCTGACAGTCTATTTCAAGTCAACTTATTACATTCGGACAGTCTATTTCAAGTCAACTTATTACATTCTGACAGTCTATTTCAAGTCAACTTATTACATTCTGACAGTCTATTTCAAGTCAACCTATTACATTCTGACAGTCTATTTCAAGTCACCTTATTACATTCTGACAGTCTATTTCAAGTCAACTTTTTACATTCTGACAGTCTATTTCAAGTCAACTTATTACATTCTGACAGTCTATTTCAAGTCAACTTATTACATTCTGACAGTCTATTTCAAGTCAACCTATTACATTCTGACAGTCTATTTCAAATCACCTTATTACATTCTGACAGTCTATTTCAAGTCAACTTATTACATTCGGACAGTCTATTTCAAGTCAACTTATTACATTCTGACAGTCTATTTCAAGTCAACCTATTACATTCGGACAGTCTATTTCAAGTCAACCTATTACATTCTGACAGTCTATTTCAAGTCACCTTATTACATTCTGACAGTCTATTTCAAGTCAACTTTTTACATTCTGACAGTCTATTTCAAGTCAACTTATTACATTCAGACAGTCTATTTAAAGTCAACTTATGACAACCTATTTCAAGTCAATTTATTACATTCTGACAGTCTATTTCAAGTCAACTTATTACATTCTGACAGTCTATTTCAAGTCAACTTATTACATTCTGACAGTCTATTTCAAGTCAACTTATTACATTCTGACAGTCTATTTCGAGTCAACTTACCGTTTGTATAACAGTTAATACTCTATTTCAAGTCACCTTATTACATTCTGAGAGTCTATTTTAAGTCAACATATTACATTCTGACGGTCTATTTCAAGTCAACTTATTACATTCTGACGGTCTATTTCAAGTCAACTTATTACATTCTGACACTCTATTTCAAGTCACCTTATTACATTCTGACAGTCTATTTCAAGTCAACTTATTACATTCTGACAGTCTATTTCAAGTCAACTTATTACATTCGGACAGTCTATTTCAAGTCAACCTATTACATTCTGACAGTCTATTTCAAATCACCTTATTACATTCTGACAGTCTATTTCAAGTCAACTTATTACATTCTGACAGTCTATTTCAAGTCAACTTATTACATTCGGACAGTCTATTTCAAGTCAACTTATTACATTCTGACAGTCTATTTCAAGTCAACTTATTACATTCTGACAGTCTATTTCAAGTCAACTTATTACATTCTGACAGTCTTTTTCAAGTCAACTTACCGTTTGTATACAACTTATTACTCTATTTAAAGTCAACCGACTGTTAACAAAACTAACATCTATAACATGCAGTATGTTTCTTGTCATTACTTCTCATGAACAGACTCAATAAAACCGAGTCTGCTGCTTTATTCTCTTAATTGTGTTTGTTGCTCCCAAAGGTTCACCTTTATCAGTATTTATTGTCTACTTACTTTTGGCTCTATATTCAGAATCTAGTTCATAAGTCTCAATAATTTTCTGGACACTTTTTCTTCGATACTCTGGAAAAAGTATTTCATTCAGTCCTGGATCTCTTTGTTTCTGAAAAATAAATGGAAAGCTGAACTTTATTTAAACATACCATGACTGAAGAATTGATTTGTTGTCAGCATCTCATCAGCACATTACTTATTATATATATAGAGTTTCTACCAGAGACGAGCGAGGCAGAGAAATCCAGGATCAACCTACTGTTTTTATCAAATAGATGCTACTGGTACTTTGACATGCCTAGAAGAAAGAACTGCCCAGTCAGGACTCCCGTTCAAAGGACATAAGAGAGGAATTCTATAAGTTTTGTTCTTTCATTTCAATCCTATTAACTATGTATTGTAATATATATGTTGTAAAAATTCTAAAATATGTGTAACCAAACGACAAAGCCACACAGCTGTCATCCCCTTCCCAGTGATTGAAAAAACACTTAAGGGACACAGGGCAACCTTGATTTCTTCAAAACTCGTGGCGTCCCATTTGTTTTTCTGTATAACTTGCATATTTGGAAATCATTCTTAACCCTTAACCCGCTACATATATATAATGGACTGTTCTTTCTTTGAATTTAGACCATTCCATTTATGTGGCAAAGGGGTGTTTTGGGGGAAATGAATGATCAGCAGCTGGACATTGTAAATCCTGATCAGCCTGCGAGTTACTCTGGGTTTACAATGGATGCAAAGGCTATTATAGTCGTGCTTAGTGGGTTAAAGGTTAATAATTTAAACAGTTCAAATCAACCTGTTTTTGAATATTACTAATTGTTCATTATATTATTGCACTGTTAATATATTTAAACTACTAAATATATGCAACCTTTGGAAGAATAACAAGAAAACTTGAACATGTTGACCTCTCGCAAAAGGTATGCCTTTTATTATTAATTTAATAATATAAGCAAGCAGGTTTGAGTCAAAATGATGTTAGATTAATAAATCAGGGTGATAACTTTAAAGATTGCCGAGTCTCACAATGTTTAAGTGACATATATATACCTCATTGTGACTAGGTTTAGAAACGGTGTACATATGTTGTAATATTGGCTGTTGTTGGCGGGATAGCTACTTTAAAATATTCAGAATCACTCATTTTGTTTGCTGGCTATGCATTAATTTTGTCAAAGTTGTCTTTGATAAAGCTTTTTAAAAATGTAAACACAACTTCAGTTACCTCGTTCATGAATGTAATAAAGATTTTATTTGGAAGGTACGGCCTATTGAAGCTCCTGAAAAAGAAGAGAAAAGAAAAATAATAAAATACAAATGCTGTTTGCTAGGTTGCTGAATGACTACAAAACCAAGTCAAAGCTCAAGGACTGGACTATATCATTGCCCTCCCAGAAACGTGCATGTCATTAAAACTGTTTCCCCCTCTAAGAAAATGGCCATCCAATAAAACTGTTTTCTTCTCTCAGAAAATGGCCAACCAATAAATCTTTTTCTTATTATGCTGCCAGAAAGGACATGGTTTTGAAGAGTAACGGCCAGTTTCTGGACAGCATATAATTTGTTCCTGGTACAGCAAGCTCCTTATAATAATTACATTAAATACCGTACCAGTTGGCGGCGATTACTCTCTCCTCCCCACAGAGTATGTCCACCAGGCCATCTCAGTATGGAGGTATTGGCACTTCATGTATATTGGATTTTTTTGAAAATACAAAGCATGGGTTTAAAGTTTAAATGGATAGATCTATTTGCATTTAAAAAATAAACTAGAAGGGCACAGCCTACATGTCGAGCCCTGTTATAATATGAAGTCCAGATTTTTTATATGACCAACACCAATGTCAATCAAAAGGGATAATTGTTTCTAGTACATATATAATATTTAATTCAATTAATGTCTTTAACAGTGGGGTGCATAGCCCATTTTTGCAATTCATAATTTTGATAAAGCATCATCCAAATAAACTGACCAATCAGTGAGCAGAACTTTGACACATCTGAAAATTCTGGTAGGTGATAGACTTGGTCTTTATCCTAGATGTTCAATCAAGTTTACTGTTAAAATTAAGGTATTTTAGATTATTTCGAAATGCTGGATAGTTGATGCGCATTTATGTACCTAAATGTATCTTTCAAAATGGAATCTTGCAAATTACCATATTTTTACTCTGCCAAAGATTTTTATTTTATTATAAAACCTAAGAATAAAAACCGAGTAATACAAATTTTATCACCTAGTGAAAATAAGGTAAAATATCAACATTTTGGCAGTGGAAAATTATTAATATGCATATGGCACTTAAGAGATAACCATGCTAAGATTTTCAATCTGGGACGGTATGCGAGTGGTTTTACGGTCTGAGAATTTCGTTTTACAACGCGGTAGCGGAGCCGAGAAACGGAATTTCAGACCGTAAAACCAATCACATACCGTCCCAGACTGAAAATCTTAGCATTGTTATCTCAATTCTAATGCTTTTGTGCCAGAAATATAAAGCAAAATCGTACATACACACTTGTTTTTCTACGAAAACTCAAATTCGTCGGTAACGGCATTTTGTTGACATCATCCAATAACGTCGCTTGTTACAATGTTATGTGACGTCGTGTACTTTTCAGACGGTAAATCGGGCGTTTTACGGTTGCAAATTTGAGACGTTAGCCAATGAAGTTACGCGTTACATTATAACTGCATTAGAATGTTGAATTGCATGGTAGGTATTGTATATGTATTCTGCACTGTTGACCTTGTATATGCACATGGAACTGTTGATATTGAATATACATAATGCACCATTGAAGCATTTTCAAGACCTGGAAGATCCTTCTGTAAGAAGTCAACAACTTTGGATGACTGGACACAAGGCAATATTAAATTATTTGTATTTAGTGCAGACACAAGGCAATATCTGCACTCAGTGCAGACACAGGGCAATATGTGCACTCAGTGCAGACACAAGGCAATATTTGCAGTCAGTGCAGACACAAGGCAATATGTGCACCCAGTGCAGACACAAGGCAGTATTTGCACTCAGTGCAGACACAAGGCAATAATTGCAGTCAGTGTAGACACAAGGCAATATTTGCACTTAGAGCAGACACAAGGCAATATGTGCATTCAGTGCAGACACAAGGCAGTATTTGCACTCAGTGCAGACACAAGGCAATAACTGCAGTCAGTGTAGACACAAGGCAATATTTGCACTTAGAGCAGACACAAGACAATATGTGCACTCCGTGCAGACACAAGGTAATATGTCAACTCATTGCAGACACCCAGCAATATGTGCACTCAGTGCAGACACAAGGCAATATGTGCACTCGTCGCAGACACAAGGCAATATGTGCACTCAGTGCAGACACAAGGCAATATATGCACTCAGTGCAGACACAAGGCAATATGTGCACTCAGTGCAGACACAAGGCAATTTGTGCACTCAGTGCAGACACAAGGCAATATGTGCACTTCATGCAGACACAAGGCAATATGTGCACTCGGTGCAGACACAAGGCAATATGTGCACTCAGTGCAGACACAAGGCAATATGTGCACTCAGTGCAGACACAAGGCAATATATGCACTCAGTGCAGACACAAGGCAATATGTGCACTCAGTGCAGACACAAGGCAATTTGTGCACTCAGTGCAGACACAAGGCAATATATGCACTCAGTGCAGACACAAGGCAATATGTGCACTCAGTGCAGACACACAGCAATATGTGCACTCAGTGCAGACACAAGGCAATATATGCACTCAGTGCAGACACAAGGCAATATGTGCACTCAGTGCAGACACAAGGCAATATGTGCACTCAGTGCAGACAATATGTGCACTCAGTGCAGACACAAGGCAATATGTGCACTCAGTGCAGACACAAGACCAACCCACCCCATTCATATTCATTTTGTCATCTTTTATCATGCTCATTCAAGGTCTTTATCATGACACAGCATAGAGGCCCTCCCAGTGGGGTCCTTGTTCCCCAGATCCTCTAAAGGAATGGCCATTGTTCCCCAGATCCCCAAAAGTATTTGCCAATGTTCCCCAAAAGTAGTTTGTTCATTTTCCCTAGATCCCTAAAAGTATTTTCACTGTTCCCTAGATCCCCAAAAGTGTAACACAGTTCCCTAAAAGTACTACACATACTGTAGCCTTATCTGGACTGCTTTTATCTTTTACACATCCAGGGCTTTTTCCCCTTCACAAACGGGATGATATTCGGGCCCTACCCCTAGCAAGATAGCCTTCTTTTTTCCCCTCTTTGGCTCAGCCAATTCCCTTTATTTTATTTTATTATTATTATTTATTTTATTGCTTATCATCATCTCCCACTCTTACCTTCTCAACATCTGTTACGTTAGGATACATTTATAGAAGACTGATTCTAAAATGTACTCTTTTTTTTGCATATTTGCACACCCAAATCTTCAATTTCTTCCAAATACAGAGCTCCATATAAGCAATTGTTGGGGATATTTGAGCATTACAATTTAGGAAATCAGTATTGAAAAAATAAATTAGGAGTAAAAATCAGTATTGGTAATATACAATTCTAGTATACAAATGGCATATTTATGAGTAAAAGCAACACACCTATAACATTTACTCTTTAAAAATTGCAAAATCAGTATTGCATATTTAGTTAGCGGGTAAAATACACTCTGTAATACACTGTTCTCGAAATCGCAGTATTTTCCCCTTTATCTTGGCCAACATCAAGAGCAACATTCCTATAAAGTTTCAGAAAAATCCATCAAGTATTTTCAGATTAGTAGTCGCCACACATTTTTCCTATACTACTCTATGTAAACAAAGATGGCCATCGGCGGCCATGTTTGACATCGAATCAAAATGAATTTTGTTAAGAACCAACTACATGTCAAGCCAGTCATTTTGGTATAGGATCAAAATCAATACCATTAGTGTTTTTTGAGAAGTAGTAACCACAAACTTCTATTTCTAATATCTGTTTTTAGCTGTGGTGGCCATCTTGAATTTCCAGCCCACCTAATTTCCTATATAATTCTATGCAAAAGATATCAGCTGGCGGCCATGTTTGATATCGAATCAAAATGGTTTTTGAGAAGTTGTCACCACAAAATTGTATTTTTTAAATCCATTTTTAGCTGTGGTGGCCATCTTGAAAATTCCGCCAGTATGATATTTAACGTAGGATCTACAAGACATTAAGAACAACATTCCTGTATGTTAAAGTTTCATGAAAATCCATCGAGTAGTCTCAGAGGAGTAGTCGCCGCAGGTTTTTCCTATACAACTCTGTAAACAAAGATGGCTATTGGCGGTCATGTTTGACATCGAATCCAAAAGAATTTTGTTTAGAACCAACTACATATCAAGTAGTCGCCACAAACTTCTATCTTTGAAATCTATTTCTAGCTGTGGTGGCCATCTTGAATTTCCTGTTGACCTGATTTTTACTTAGGAGCAACTAGTCTCAAAGATCATCATTCCTGAAAAGTTTCATGAAATCCATCGCGTAGTTCCAGAGTAATCGCCACAAGTTTCTCCTATATAACTCTATGTAAACGAAGATGTCCCATGGCGACCACGTTTGATATCGAATCAATTTTTTTAGGACCAACAGTATGTCAGGCGAGTTAATTTGGTAAAGGTTCCAAATCAATACCTCTTATGGTGTTTGAGAAGTAGTCACCACAAAATTATATTTTTAAAATCTTTTTTTTAGCTGTGGTGGCCAATTTGAAATTATAGCCGAACTGATCTTTTACTAACTATTTTACTTAAGCCATCCTAAAAGGTGATACTGAAAGCCGTACAAAGCAGTCAGCAGTGATCAGCAGTTCAAATGTCATGTTTTAAAAGTAATTCATAGCAATTATACGTAAAAATAAGTATTTTTTCCCTTTTTATTTAAGGACACTGTTCCCTAGATCCCTAAAAGCAAGCCATTGATCCCTGGATCCCTTAAAGTAAATGCCAATGTTCCCCAGATCCCTAAAAATAATTGGCCATGTTCCCCAGATCTCTAAAACCCCTGGGAGGCCCTCAGCATATGCAAATGTGGAAACATGGCTCCATCATAAATGGAGTTTATGCTATAGAATTTGCAGCAACTCTGCAGTTCTGAAGGTAAGAAGGTTCTAGGCCCATTCTCCATATTTTATCTTGATGTAAATGGAGGATGAGCCTGGCACGTTCATTCCTTTTAGGCGCCATATAACCTTTCATGTGTTGTTGCACCTTAAAATCCAATTCATTCCGGTTGTAGATGCACAGCATTGCATTCTGACTTTAAACTGCAACGTAACCTTGGCCACAACTTGAAAAGCATTTGACCTTTGTTCATGAAACTTCACATACATCTTCATCTTACCTCAAGGAATGTCGTTAAACATGTCCAATAACTGAGACTTTTATTTTGGCAGAGTTATGCTCCTTTTCATAAAACTAACCTGAAGCCTAACCTGGCTCATAACTTAGAATGTACTTGATGAAATAAGTGCACGTCTTGCTTTCTTTCCTATGGTTGTTTGTTAAGCCTGGGTTCAAATCAGTACAGTGGAAATCATCCATTTTACAGAGATCAAATATTGCAAAATGAAGAAAAATAACACAAAAACATGTTAAATGGTTTAAAGTACACTACAATGAAGTTAAAGAAATTACTATTTTTTTCCAAATTTGAAGGGTGGTGAAAAAATTCACTGTCATGAAGCACAAATTCTCTACAATTTTCACTCGAGACATCAGATACTGTTACTAGTTTTCATGCGAGACATCAGATACTGTTACTGGTTTTCATGCGAGACATCAGATACTGTTACTGGTTTTCATGCGAGACATCTGATACTGTTACTAGTTTTCATGCGAGACATCTGATACTGTTACTAGTTTTCATGCGAGACATCTGATACTGTTACTAGTTTTCATGCGAGACATCTGATACTGTTACTAGTTTTCACTCGAGACATCAGATACTGTTACTAGTTTTCATGCGAGACATCAGATACTGTTACTAGTTTTCATGCGAGACATCTGGTAACCGTAACAAGTGAGTTTGTGTGTTGTCAGTTTGTATTATTGAGCTATGTTTATTTAACAAAATTTAATAATGTATGGTGCTTCGGTCCATATGCAAGTTAATGGACTGGGCAGTCAGACCTAGAATGTTATATGGACCGAAGCAAGTTTATGGACTGGGCAGTCAGACCTAGAATGTTATATGGACCTCAGCTTCGCTTCGGTCCATATAACGTTCTAGGTCTGACTGCCCAGTCCATAAACTTCATATGGACTGAAGCACCATACATTATTTGTTATATTATACCGAATCTGACCAACAAATTAAATCAATACGTTTTATGATTTATTCTGACGTCGTTTTTTTCACACGTCCGTTAATATAGCTATCGGACCGGGCGCCGGGTCAATATGCAACTTTATGGACCCGGATGACGTCACATTAAAGAAAGAGTGGAATATGCAAATGAGGTATAATATTGTTGTTTATAGGCTAGTTGAGCTTTGTAATGCGTAAGGTTTGGTAAGTTTAAATTTGTTTTTGTTTTATACATTTTATATTTTTAAAATATATTATAAATAAAAAGTAACTTATTTTCATTTCCTCTAACCAATGTTACACAGGCCCATAGCTACGGTGAGGCCCACAAATGCAGTTTTCAAATTAGGTACTTGGCTTCTATGTACACCCCATTGTCGGATACCCATGGGGGACATTACGTTATACTCCATTCATCCATTCATAACGTAATGTCACCCGTGTGTATCTGGCAATGGCACAGATAGAATAATATACCATAATGGATTATAGAAGTATAAACAAATTGTTGTACTCCATTCATCCATTCATAACGTAATGTCACCGGTAGGTATCCGACGATGGTAAAGATAGAATAATATACCATAATGGATATAGAAGTAAAAACAAATTGTTATACTCCATTCATCCATTCATAACGTTATGTCACCGGTAGGTATCCGACGATGGTAAAGATAGAATAATATACCATAATGGATATAGAAGTAAAAACAAATAGTTATACTCCATTCATCCATTCATAACCTAATGTCACCGGTAGGTATCCGACGATGGTAAAGATAGAATAATATACCATAATGGATATAGAAGTAAAAACAAATTGTTGTACTACATTCATCCATTCATAACGTAATGTCACCGGTAGGTATTCGATGATGGTACAGATAGAATAATATACCATAACGGATATAGAAGTAAAACCAAATTGTTATACTCCATTCATCCATTCATAATGTAATGTCACCCACAGGTATTTGATAATGGTAAAGACAGAATAATATATCATAACGGATATAGAAGTAATAACAAATCGTTATATTCCATTCATCCATTCATAATGTAATGTCACCTGGCGTGTGTATCTGACAATGGTACAGATAGAATAATATATCATAACGGATATAGAAGTAAAAACAATATACCATAATGGATATAGATACCATAACGGACATAGATGTAAAAACAAATGGTTATACTCCATTCATCCATTCATAACGTAATGTCACCTGGCATATGTATCCGACAATGGTACAGATACAATAATATACCATAACGGACATAGAAGTAAAAACAATATAACGCAAAAACAATATACCATAACGGATATAGAAGTAAAAACAATATACCATAACGGATATAGAAGTAAAAACAATATACCATAACGGATATAGAAGTAAAAACAATATACCATAACGGATATAGAAGTAAAAACAATATACCATAACGGATATAGAAGTAAAAACAATATACCATAACGGATATAGAAGTAAAAACAATATACCATAACGGATATAGAAGTAAAACAATATACCATAACGGATATAGAAGTAAAACAATATACCATAACGGATATAGAAGTAAAAACAATATACCATAACGGATATAGAAGTAAAAACAATATACCATAACGGATATAGAAGTAAAAACAATATACCATAACGGATATAGAAGTAAAAACAATATACCATAACGGATATAGAAGTAAAAACAATATACAATAACGGACATAGAAGTAAAAACAATATACAATAACGGACATAGAAGTAAAAACAATATATCATAACGGACATAGAAATAACAATATATCATAACGGACATAGAAGTAAAAACAATATACCATAACGGATATAGAAGTAAAAACAATATACCATAACGGATATAGAAGTAAAAACAATATACAATAACGGACATAGAAGTAAAAACAATATATCATAACGGACACAGAAGTAAAAACAATATACCATAACGGATATAGAAGTAAAAACAATATACCATAACGGATATAGAAGTAAAAACAATATACCATAACGGATATAGAAGTAAAAACAAATGGTTCAAATTGCACATGTTTATTCTACTTCATGAAATGTAACAAAAAAAGTATCACATTTAGAAGAAGGTATAATTATGAAACCAAACTTATGCAATTTATAAATGCGATTTGTTTAACATTTAATCAATACAATCATATTCATAATACATTAGTGTAAACTTTATGTAACTGTATATGCTAGTACATAACTAACACACAGAATCCTAAAACACACACATAGTAAAGTAGAAAATGGACACAACGACAATTAAAAACGGGCACACATAACACCTTGATTTATTAATGCAGTCATTTCCACTTTAATCTTGTCTGCATGTAATTTAATAAAAGGTATTAAAATTTGGAGTTTTCTATTTGTCGTTCTTATTCTACCGTAGGTTTAAATATTATTATAAAGTTATTTAGAAAAACTAAAGGGATGCTGCAAGTTTTAAAAAAAATTAAGATTGTCGCGTGTCCCTTTAATATAAGCCAACTTTATAAACTTCAAAACTGTTTATATATAAATATTATGGCAACAGTGGGCTTGGTCAAAAGAATCGTCCAATCAACACCGGTAAGTCATATTGCATGTAGTAACATCATTGTTATAGCGGATATATTAGCCACAGTTTAATTCTATTCACTTTTAATACTCCATGTGTCATCCATCAGCAAAACGGAATTTAAGGATTATCTCCCCTTTTGTGTAATCCTATTAAAATTGCATTTAAAAAAGATAAAAATTAGAACTAAAATAATCCTGAACATTTTTACATGAAGCTTCCAGTTTAATATGTTTAGACTTTTATCTAGACAGTGCTATACATGAATTCTAAATACAATATTGATCTATACTTCACTTATGTCAAGGCCATGGGTGTACTGATTAACTTATATATTTATCAAGGATACCACTAACTAGATAAAAGTGTAAATATACTAAATCGGACGTTTCATGTAAACATTTTTGAATTTGTTTATAAAATGCAATTTCAATGGCATTACACATAAGGGGACATAATCCTTAAGGGTAAGAGTATACATAACAACTAAACAATAAATTAATGTGGGACCCGTGAAATTCCTGTCCGGGAATGAATAATAATTAGGCTTGATAAATACAGAAAACAAATTATATTTACATGAGAAGTAACTTCCTACCATTTAGAACTAGTTTCGCTGTAATTTGACACGAGTTACTCTGGTACAGTTGTACTTTTCAACTTCCACAAGATTAATGTGTCTGTATTAATATAAGGGGGCTGACGTGACCCGGTGGATAGCATGGTGTACTTGCTATCTGGAGGATCCAGGTTCAAGTGTGACCCGGTGGATAGCATGGTGTACTTGCTATCTGGAGGATCCAGGTTCAAGTGTGACCCGGTGGATAGAATGGTGTACTTGCTATCTGGAGGATCCAGGTTCAAGTGTGACCCGGTGGATAGCATGGTGTACTTGCTATCTGGAGGATCCAGGTTCAAGTGTAAACCGGTGGATAGCATGGTGTACTTGCTATCTGGAGGATCCAGGTTCAAGTGTGACCCGGTGGATAGCATGGTGTACTTGCTATCTGGAGGATCCAGGTTCAAGTGTGACCAGGTGGATAGCATGGTGTACTTGCTATCTGGAGGATCCAGGTTCAAGTGTAAACCGGTGGATAGCATGGTGTACTTGCTATCTGGAGGATCCAGGTTCAAGTGTGACCCGGTAGATAGCATGGTGTACTTGCTATCTGGAGGATCTAGGTTCAAGTCTCACAGGTGACACTGAGTTTCGTCAGTGTATTCTTGGGTGACATTTTCCCTTAGCCTTGTATGTCGGACAGAGACGTAAACTGGGCGATCCAGTGGATCGGAGTCATCCTTCGAGCACATTAAAGAATTGAATTGAATTGGGGTTTTAAGGCGCACCAACACATGAAAAGATTATATGGCAACTAACAGGCATGAACATGCCAGGCTCAACTTCCATGTACATCGAGATAAAATATGGAAAATGGGCCTAGAACCGTCTCACCCTGAACTGCAGAATTGCTGCAAATTCTATCGTAGAAACTCCATTTACGGTGGAGCCACGTTATTGTTTTTCTGCCACTGCTCTTTTGATGCGAGCGAGATAGCACCTGAAACAATGCAGGGATCATGATGAAGACCTTTAATGAACATGAACAAAAAATGATAAAATGAACATGAATTTGGGGGATTCTACCCCTCTGCCTACCCCTCCAAAGGGATCTGCAGTGGCCTTATTCTTTGCCCCGTGACCAAACGGGGCCCCCGGGAACCACACGGGGTTCATTAAAGAACATAGGAATCTATTTGTTAGTAACAGCAGGGCAGGGTCCCTCTTTCTAAATAACCTAACATTTATTCCAAGAGGTCTAGAGTTCAACCTCCCCATGAGATACATGTTTGTTTATTATACTCGTGTAACACACAAAGTGAAGATAAATGTTTAGTTAACATCCAAAAGAGTACCAAATATTCATATGATAGGTAAAGTTGATTTATTCAACTGATTTTTTATGGCAAGAAAACTTATATTGCACTTCGAAAAATGAATATATAAAATTATATCAAAAAATGTGTTCAAGGCAAAATATGAAAATAAAGGTATTAAATTGCAGATAAAATCAAATGTAAACATATTAAAGGACCATCTTCAAAAACTTGTAAAATAAATAAATGAATACAAGCAAAACAACTAACAAATATGAACAAAGCACAAACCTAATAGGTAACAAAAACAAAGTATGTGTTTTTAACAAAGTATGTTTGTTTTTGCTCCAATCCATAATTGAAGGTGCAACTCCCCTTTTGGTACACCAGATTCTGGACATTATTTTGGAGTACACCGAGATGGTAATCCTGTATGGTATGCTGGTAGTCCAAGACTTTATGTATGCCAAATGCTCAGCCAATTAAGAGTTTATTCAGTACGCCAGATGTGGGTCTAATTTATGGAGGATTCCGGATTCAGCAGGGGAGGGGGGCTACACCCCAATATACATGAAACAAAAACCTTCAAATGCTGATGGTATTGAAAAAGGTAGCAACGTGCTGACACAAGAACATTACAATTCCTGACCTTAAAACGTCCCCAGATGAGTATGTATAGATAGAAGTCAGCAGTATGTATAATAATCTATCCCAAACAAACTCAAATACATGTATGTATTTGTAGACTGGATGGGAAGCAGTAGGTCAACTTGTTTAACCATTTCCTGACCCAATAACTATTATTGCTTCATCATCAATAACAGGGTTGACAGATTGTATACCAAATTTCAAAGCTACAGAATCTAAAATCTATCTCAAACCTTCTGATGTCAAATATTCTATCTCAAACCTTCTGATCTCAAATACACTGATCTCAAACCTTCTGCAGCTGATCTAAAACTTACTGATCTGAAACCTACTGATTTCAAATCTTCTGATCCTCATCAATCCTAGATAACTTGCAATAACCTCATCAATCCTAGATAACTTGCAATAACCTCATCAATCCTAGATAACCTGCAATAACCTCATCAATCCTAGATAACCTGCAATAACCTCATCAATCCTAGAAAACCTTCAATATCCTCATCAGTCCTAGATAACTTGCAATAACCTCATCAATCCTAGATAACCTGCAATAACCTCATCAATCCTAGAAAACCTGCAATAACCTCATCAGTCCTAGATAACTTGCAATAACCTCATCAATCCTAGAAAACCTGCAATATCCTCATCAGTACTAGATAACTTGCAATAACCTCATCAATCCTAGATAACTTGCAATAACCTCATCAATCCTAGAAAACCTGCAATATCCTCATCAGTACTAGATAACTTGCAATAACCTCATCAATCCTAGAAAACCTGCAATAACCTCATCAGTCCTAGATAACTTGCAATAACCTCATCAATCCTAGAAAACCTGCAATATCCTCATCAGTACTAGATAACTTGCAATAACCTCATCAATCCTAGATAACTTGCAATAACCTCATCAGTCCTAGATAACCTACAATAACCTCATCAATCCCAGAAAACCTGCAATATCCTCATCAATCCTAGAAAACCTGCAATATCCTCATCAGTCCTAGATAACTTGCAATAACCCCATCAATCCTAGAAAACCTGCAATATCCTCATCAGTACTAGATAACTTGCAATAACCTCATCAATCCTAGATAACTTGCAATAACCTCATCAGTCCTAGATAACCTACAATAACCTCATCAATCCCAGAAAACCTGCAATATCCTCATCAATCCTAGAAAACCTGCAATATCCTCATCAGTCCTAGATAACTTGCAATAACCTCATCAATCCTAGATAACCTGCAATATCCTCATCAATCCTAGAAAACCTGCAATATCCTCATCAGTCCTAGATAACTTGCAATAACCTCATCAATCCTAGAAAACCTGCAATATCCTCATCAATCCTAGAAAACTGCAATATCCTCATCAATCTATTCAGCTTGTAACATTGTCACAAGAGCAATATATCCTGGATAACTTGAAACATTTTTTAAATATTGTCTTCAATCCTAACTACCTTGAACTATCCTCATTAAACATTAAACTCACACATAAATCTATTGCTGTAGTGACATATAACATATGATTAGACACATAAAATGATCATTAGAACTAACTAGAAATGTGTCTGTGGACACGAATGCCCCTGCTGTAAGCCATCACCTGATATAAGACCATAAATCGGAAGTCCACGGATCAGAACCGTGCAACGATATGCGCAGCAAGACTTCATATTGATATTTCCTCTCCAGCATTGCCAAATCTGTGAAAACGTTCAGGACGAGTAATCTGGACAAGAGTAGAACGTGTGACGTTCATATGAAAGCATGGATGAAAGTGTGACATACGCGAGAAAGTGTGATGTACAGACGAACAAGGGCAACACTATATTCCCCACATATAATTATGGCGGGGGCATAACAAATGATATGATCATCCAAGAAAAGTGTACTTTCCTAGTTCACTTTCGTAAAGTTCATATATAATATCATTAACAATGGCACATAAACAAAGTTCACAAATAACTAAAATAAAATTATGCAGAAAAAACAACAACAGATGTGTGCAGGATGTAAAGTTGTCCACAGAGAAATTAAATCTAGAACAGTTGATGGTTGTTAATATCAATTTAACTGTATATATAACTGAAAAAAACAACACTTTTGTTTTTAGGGTTAGGTTATGGTTAAGACTACAATTGTCTTTTGTGTGAAATACAATATTTATTATTAAAATGGCGAAAGTATCAAGCATAGATGGCCCCAATCAGGGCATTATTTTCCTAAATTACTTTGCTCCATTTCATAGCTGCCTGGGGTCACGCGACCTGTGCATTTCCAAAGAAACATGTAATACAGTTGTATTAATATATATCCCATACTAAATATGGTTACAAACTAAACAAGAGGTCAATGACCTTGAAGCTCTACTGATTGATTTTGATTTCAGGAAGTAGTCGCTACAAACTTGTTTTTTGAAAAATTATTTTTAGCCGTGGCGGCCATCTTGAATTTCCGGCCGACCTGAAATTTTGCTAGGATCAATTAGACATCAAGAGCAACATTCCTGTGAAGTTTCATGAAAATCCGTCAAGTTTTTTCAGAGATGTAGTCGCTACAAGTTTTCATTATATAACTCTATGCAAACAAAGATGGCCGCTGACAACCATGTTTGACATCGAATCAAAACGATTTTTAAAAAGGACCAACATCATGTCATGATGATCATTTTAGAAAAAGTTCCACATCAATATCGCTTATAGTTTTCAAGAAGTAGTCGCTACAAACTTGTATTTTGAAAATCTATTTTTAGCCATGGCGGCCATCTTGAATTTCCGGCCGACCTGAAATTCTGCTAGGATCAATTAGACATCAAGAGCAACATTCCTGTGAAGTTTCATGAAAATCCGTCAATTAGTTTCAGAGGAGTAGTCGCTACAAGTTTTCATTATATAACTCTATGTAAACAAAGATGGCCACTGGCAGCCATGTTTAACGTCGAATCAAAATAATGTTCGACTCGGATAACCATCATGTCATGCTGATCATTTTAGAAAAAGTCCCATATCTATATCACTTATAGTTTTCAAGAAGTAGTCGCTACAAACTTATTTTTAAACAAGAGGTCAATGACCTTGAAGCTCTACTGATCGATTTTGATTTCAGGAAGTAGTCGCTACAAACTGTTTTTTTGAAAATCTATTTTTAGCTGTGGTGGCCATCTTGAATTTCCGGCCGACCTGAAATTTTGCTAGGATCAATTAGACATCAAGAGCAACATTCCTGTGAAGTTTCATGAACATCCGTCAAGTAGTTTCAGAGGAGTAGTCGCTACAAGTTTTTACTATATAACTCTATGTAACCAAAGATGGCCACTGGCAGCCATGTTTAACGTCGAATCAAAATAATTTTCCACAAGGATCTACATCATGTCATGCTGATCATTTTAGAAAAAGTCCCATATCAATATCACTTATAGTTTTCAAGAAGTAGTCGCTACAAACTTATTTTTTAAAAATCTAATTTTAGCTGTGACGGCCATCTTGAATTTCCGGCCGACCTGAAATTTTTCTAGGATCAATTAGACATCAAGAGCAACATTCCTGTAACGTTTCATGACAATCCGCCAAGTAGTTTCAGAGGAGTAGTCGCTACAAGTTTTTACTATATAACTCTATGTAAACAAAGATGGCCGCTGGCAGCCATGTCTAACGTCGAATCAAAACGATTTTCGACAAGGATCAACATCATGTCATGCTGATCATTTTAGAAAAAGTCCCATATCAATATCACTTATAGTTTTCAAGAAGTAGTCGCTACAAACTTGTATTTTGAAAATCTATTTTTAGCCATGGCGGCCATCTTGAATTTCCGGCCGACCTGAAATTTTGCTAGGATCAATTAGACATCAAGAGCAACATTTTTGTGAAGTTTCATGAAAATCCGTCAAGTAGTTTCAGAGGAGTAGTCGCTACAAGTTTTCATTATATAACTCTATGTAAACAAAGATGGCCGCTGGCAGCCACGTTTAACGTCGAATCAAAACGATTTTTGATAAGGACCAACATCATGTCATGCTGATCATTTTAGAAAAAGTCCCATATCAATATCACTTATAGTTTTCAAGAAGTAGTCACTACAAACTTGTATTTTGAAAATCTATTTTTAGCCATGGCGGCCATCTTGAATTTCCGGCCGACCTGAAATTTTGCTAGGATCAATTAGACATCAAGAGCAACATTTTTGTGAAGTTTCATGAAAATCCGTCAAGTAGTTTCAGAGGAGTAGTCGCTACAAGTTTTCATTATATAACTCTATGTAAACAAAGATGGCCACTGGCAGCCATGTTTAATGTCGAATCAAAATAATGTTCGACTCGGATAACCATCATGTCATGCTGATCATTTTAGAAAAAGTCCCATATCAATATCACTTATAGTTTTCAAAAAGTAGTCGCTACAAACTTATTTTTTAAAAATCTATTTTTAACTGTGGCAGCCATCTTGAATTTCTGGCCGATCTGAAATTTTGCTAGGATCAATTAGACATTAAGAGCAACATTCCTGTAAAGTTTCATGAAAATCCGCCAAGTAGTTTTAGAGGAGTAGTCGCTACAAGTTTTTACTATTTGACTCTATGTAAACAAAGATGGCCGCTGGCAGCCACGTTTAACGTCGAATCAAAACAATTTTTGATAAGGACCAACATCATGTCATGCTGATCATTTTAGAAAAAGTCCCATATCAATATCACTTATAGTTTTCAAGAAGTAGTCGCTACAAACTTGTATTTAAAAAATCTATTTTTAGCTTTGGCGGCCATCTTGGATTTCACCTCAACATGAATTTTTGCTAGGATCAACTAGACTTCATGGGCAACATTTTTGTAAAGTTTTATGAATATCCATCCAGTAGTTTCAGGGGAGTAGTCGCTACAAATAAAAGTTAACGGACAGACGGACGGACAGACGGACGGACGACGGACGCCGCACCACGGCATAAGCTCTGCTGATCTCTGATCAGTAGAGCTAAAAATCTATTTTTAGCCGTGGCGGCCATCTTGAATTTCTGGCCGATCTGAAATTTTGCTAGGATCAATTAGACATTAAGAGCAACATTCCTGTAAAGTTTCATGAAAATCCGCCAAGTAGTTTCAGAGGAGTAGTCGCTACAAGTTTTTACTATATAACTCTATGTAAACAAAGATGGCCGCTGGCAGCCATGTTTAACGTCGAATCAAAACGATTTTTGACAAGGACCAACATCATGTCATGCTGATCATTTGAGAGAAAGTCCCATATCACTATCACTTATAGTTTTCAAGAAGTAGTCGCTACAAACTTGTATTTTGAAAATTTATTTTTAGCCGTGGTGGCCATCTTGAATTTCCGGCCGACCGAAAATTTTGCTAGGATCAATTAGACATCAAGAGCAACATTCCTGTAAAGTTTCATGAAAATCCGCCAAGTAGTTTCAGGAGTAGTCACTACAAGTTTTTACTATATAACTCTATGTAAACAAAGATGGCCGCTGGCAGCCATGTTTAACGTCGAATCAGAACGATATTTGACAAGGACCAACATCATGTCATGCTGATCATTTTAGAAAAAGTCCCATATCAATATCACTTATAGTTTTCAAGAAGTAGTCGCTACAAACTTGTTTTTTAAAAACTCATTTTTAAATTTGGCGGCCATCTTTGATTTCACATCAACATGAATTTTTGCTAGGATAAACTAGACTTCATGGGCAACATTTCTGTAAAGTTTCATGAAAATCCGCCAAGTAGTTTCAGAGGAGTAGTCGCTATAAAAAAAAGTTTACGGACAGACAGACAGACAGACGGACAGACGAACACCGCACCACGGCATAAGCTCTGCTGATCTCTGATCAGTAGAGCTAAAAACAAGATACACATATCATATTCTAAAATACTTTGGTTTCAAAACATTTTCACACCGAGAGTTTCCCTCTAAGATTCCATACAGCTAATCATTATAATATGGCATTAAACATGTTTCAGACAAACTTATTGCTACAATCAAACCTGCTTGGGAGACCACCTTTAACAAGAGACAACTGCTTTAAGAGACCACTGCTTCAGTTCACGATTGTTTTTTTAAAAAATAAATGCACCTGTATTCAGAGACAACCTGCTTTAAGAGAGCACTACTTCAGTTCACAATTGTTTTTTTTTTAAAATAAATGCTCCTGTATTCAGAGACAACCTGCTTTAAGAGAGCACTACTTCAGTTCACAATTGTTTTTTTTTTAAATAAATGCACCTGTATTCAGAGACAACCTGCTTTAAGAGACCACTGCTTCAGTTCACGATTGTTTTATTTTAAAATAAATGCACCTGTATTCAGAGACAACCTGCTTTAAGAGAGCACTACTTCAGTTCACAATTGTTTTTTTTTTAAATAAATGCACCTGTATTCAGAGACAACCTGCTTTAAGAGACCACTGCTTCAGTTCACGATTGTTTTATTTTAAAATAAATGCACCTGTATTCAGAGAAAACCTGCTTTAAGAGACCACTGCTTCAGTTCACGATTGTTTTATTTTAAAATAAATGCTCCTGTATTCGGAGACAACCTGCTTTAAGAGACCACTGCTTCAGTTCACGCTGTTAGTTTCAGTTCACGACTGTTTTGTTTTAAAATAAAATGCACCTGTGTATTGAACTGAATTGGGGCTTTAAGGCGCACCAACACATGAAGAGGTTACATGGCGCCTAACAGGCATGAACATGCCAGGCTCATCTTCCATGTACATCGAGATAAAATATGGAAAATGGGCCTAGAACCTTCTCACCCTGAACTGCAGAGTTGCTGCAAATTCTATCATAGAAACTCCATTTACGCTGGAGCCTCGTTATTGTTTTTCTGCCACTGCTCTTTTGATGCGAGCGAGATAGCACCTGAAACAATGCAGGGATCATGATGAAGACCTTTAATGAACATGAACAAAAAATGATAAAATGAACATGAATTTGGGGGGATTCTACCCTCTGCCTACCCCTCCAAAGGGATCTGCAGTGGCCCTAGTCTTTGCCCGTGTAAAGAGGCCACCTGTATTAAAAGACCAATCTTGCCCTTACCTTTAGTGGTCCCTTAATACAAGTTTGACTATAAATACAAATATGACAGTAACTCTATAGAAACACCCTGGTGTTAGAGATGTCAATGGCTTAATTTGTTGACATCCTTCTTTCCCTGTTAAAAGCACCACACATTGTCAAGTAAAATATAGTTTTCAAAACAAAGATATCTAAAAACAACTGTTCACAACACTATATGTTATATATACTACATTCTGTATTTATTTTGCTGCCGAAACCTGGTTCGGGGCAGAAAACTTTGGAAATCTACCTCTTTAAAACACCTCGGAGATCTCTCTTACTCTAGATACCCATACACTTCCAGGCAAGGTTCTATCCATAGGAAGTTGAGATTATTACTTCCAAGAGATTTCCAAAATCGAAGTTAATACTTCACTGAGATTCCTGTAGCAGATTCTTAATATATACCTCATTCTTATACAGCCATACCTCACACAAATCACAATCGTACATTTAACTGAGCACATTAATACACTGAGCGCTAATAAAACATTTCATTGATACAAATTTTACTAAATGTAACATTTAAATGAGAATACCTTTTAACTGAATCAGTTTTTGTGTAACACTGAATCAGCCCTATAAAACACTGAATCAGCCCTATATAACAGAGAATCAGCTCTATATAACACTGAATCAGCCCTATATAACACTGAATCACCCCTATGTAACACCGAATCAGCACTATTTAACACTGAATCAGCCCTATAGAAGACTGAATCAGCCCTATATAACACAATCAGCCATATATAACACTAAATCAGCTCTATATAACACTGAATCAGGCATATATAACATTGCATCAGCTCTATATGAAACTGAATCAGCCTATATAGCACTGAATCAGCCCTATGTAACACCAAATCAGCACTATATAACACTGAATCAGCCCTATATAACACTGAATCAGCCCTATATAACACTGAATCAGCCTTATATAACACTGAATCAGCCCTATATAACACTGAATCAGCCCTATATAACACTGAATCAGCCCTATATAACACTGAATCAGCCCTACATAACACTGAATCAGCCCTATATAAACTGAATCAGCCCTACATAACACTGAATCAGCCCTATGGAACACTGAATCAGCCATATATAACACTGAATCAGCTCTATATAAACTGAATCAGCCTATATAACATTGCATCAGCTCTATATAACACTGAATCAGCCGTATATAACATTGCATCAGCTCTATATTGCACTGAATCAGCCTATATTGCACTGAATCAGCCCTATGTAACACTGAATCAGCTCTATATAACACTGAATCAGTCCTATATAACACTGAATCAGCCCTATATAAACTGAATCAGCCCTACATAACACTGAATCAGCCCTATGGAATACTGAATCAGCCATATATAACACTGAATCAGCTCTATATAAACTGAATCAGCCTATATAACATTGCATCAGCTCTATATGAAACTGAATCAGCCTATATAACACTGAATCAGCCCTATATAAACTGAATCAGCCCTACATAACATTGAATAAGCCCTATGGAACACTGAATCAGCCATATATAACACTGAATCAGCCCTATATAACACTGAATCAGCTCTATATAAACTGAATCAGCCTATATAACATTGCATCAGCTCTATATGAAACTGAATCAGCCTATATAACACTGAATCAGCCCTATATAAACTGAATCAGCCCTACATAACACTGAATCAGCCCTATTGAACACTGAATCAGCCATATATAACACTGAATCAGCTCTATATAAACTGAATCAGCCTATAAAACACTGAATCAGCCCTATATAAACTGAATCAGCCCTATTTAACACGGTATCAACACTATATAACACTGAATCAGCCGTATAGAACACTGAATCACCCCTATGCAATACTGAATCAGCTCTATGCAAACACTGAATCAGCCCTATATAAACTGAATCAGTCCTTCATAACAATGAATCAGGCCTATATAACAGAGAATCAATCCTATTTAAAACTGAATCAGCCTATATAACAGTGAATCAGCCCTATATAATATAAAACTGAATCAGCCCTATATAACACTGATTCAGCCCTATATAAAACTGAATCAGCCCTATATAACACTGAATCAGCCCTATATAAAACTGAATCAGCCCTATTTAACACTGAATCAGCCCTATATAAAACTGAATCAGCCTATATAACACTGAATCAGCCCTATATACAACTGAATCAGCCCTATATAACACTGAATCATATAGAACACTGAATCAGCCCTATGCAACACTGAATCAGCTCTATGCAACACTGAATCAGCTCTATATAAAACTCAGTCAGCAATATATAACACTGAATCAGTCCTTTATATCACTGAATCAGCCCTATATAACACTGAATCACCCTATGTAACACTGAATAAGATATATATATAACACTGAATCAGCTCTTTAAACACAGAACTAAAGTAAACCACAGCAGGTATTTCATAGTAACTATAAACATCTATGCCATCTGATGCTGTTATTTTTCAAACACACATTTACACAAATAAGTTGATCTCATCTAAGTGACCATGGGATGACCTCTGGGTCAGTTGTCATGTGGGAAGTTGTTTACGTGTTGGGCACCTCAAAGCAGGACAACAGGCATAGTGACCCTGTGTATTGGACGACACAATTATGCATCTTTGGGTGTCGGGCTGACTAGCAGATGACATACGTAATTATGCACGTCTATGAACAGAGATTCTCCTTGTTTAGCTACAAATTAATCTTGTTAACATTGCATACACCGTCTATAATTCTCATGCTCCATCATACGTCTGTCTCAGGTTTGGTGGCCATCTTTGCCTCCGTATGCACCATGTCTGCTATATCTAGTTCCTGAAAATAATACAAAACATATTAGTCTAGTGACGCTTACTTGTTTTCAAGACAAACATCTAGAGTCCAGATCACCTGCGACTCTTGCTTGTTTTCAAGACAAACGTCTAAAGTTTAGATCCCTTGCGATGCTTGCTTGTTTTCAAGGCAAATGTTACAGACGCACCTTTTATCCAAGAATTACAGAATGGCAGAAAGACACTAAATTAATAAACAAACAGAGGAAAATTTCATCATTATATCAACAAACTAGATGTGGATGGTCAAAAATACTAAAATAACAAGAAATGTCACTGTAAGTGACAAATGCCCCCAAAGTGACCTTTGCCCTGTAAGTGTGACCTTGACCTTGGAGGACCTGAATTTTGTGCGCGACAATTCATCTTGTTGGGGTGAGCACTTGTGCAAAGTTTTTGGAAATTCGTCCAGGAAGGGACACAATTTGTCCTTTACCTCTAAGTGTGACCTTGACCTTGCAGCCACGGACCTGGATTTTGTGCGCGACATGTCGTCTGCTTAAAGTGAGCACTTGTGCCAAGTTATATCAAAATCCGTCAAGGAATGCCAGAGTTGTTGACCGGATACAATTTGACCTTTGACGTCGTGTTGTTGTGGTGAGCACTTGTGCCAAGTTATTTGAAAATCCGTCCAGTATTTGACCTTTGACCTCTCAGTGTGACCTTGACCTTGGAGTCATGGACCTGGATTTTGTGCGCGACACTTTATCTTGTTGTGTTGAGCACTTGTGCCAAATTATTTGAAAATTCGTCCAGGAACGAACATGATTTGACCTTTACCTCTAAGTGTGTCCTTGACCTTGGAGCCATGGTCCTGGATTTTGTGCGGGACACATCATGTTGTTATGGTGAGCACTTGTGCCATGCTATTTGAAAATCCGTCCAGGAATGCCAGAGTTATTGACCGGACACGATTTGACTTTTCACCTCTATGTGTGACCTTGACCTTGGAGCCACGGACCTGGATTTTGTGCGCGACACATGATGTTGTTGTGGTGAGCACTTGTGCTAAGTTATTTCAAAATCTGTCAAGGAATGCCAGAGTTATTGACTGGACACGATTTGACCTTTGACCTCAAAGTGTGACCTTGGAGCCACGGACCTGGATTTTGTGCGCGACATGTCGTCTTGATGTGGTGAGCACTCGTACCAAGTTATTTGAAAATCTGTCCCTGAATGTCAGAGTTATTAACAGGACACGATCGTCCAGACGAACGAACGAAAGGACCGACGGACAGACAGTGCGACTACTATATGCCACCCATCGGGGACATAAAAATAATAATTATGGACCATGTGCTTTCGGTTTTATTTCTGCATAAAGGGTCAAAAAGTTCGTATTTACAATCAAGAGTCGAAGATGATCAAGAATAAAAACATTTTAAATTTCCATGGAAAACAAGAAATGTCACCAGTATGTGACAAATGCCCCTGAAGAAGTTTTCTTATAGTTATTTATGCTAAATGGTTTCAGCTAGCATGCAGGTAACAGACAATGGCAAAATTAATGGAGGGTAAAATTAATTATCAGCACTACACTTCTAATCCTGCTTATCGGTAACGCTTTTGTGTTGTTAGATGAAATTCCCTTATGTAGTTTTTTCGAGTTACAACAAAGACACAAATGTTATGTATTTGATCTTTTACCTCCTAGTTTGTGTACAGGCCTGGATCTTCCACGTGACACACAACACTTTCTGAACTTTTGAAGTTATGCTGAGACATGATTGTTTTGGATGGACAAACCAACTGACTTCGTTTGGCCTTTGACCTCAAAAGTGTGACCTTGACCTTGGAGGTATGCCCCCCGATTCTTGAGTGTGACACTCTTTCTCATTGTGATTAACATTTGTATGAAGTTTCATCAAATTCCCCGCAGAACATTCAGAGTTACAGCCGAGACATGATTATTTCGGACAAAATAACAGACGGATGGACAGTGCGAATACTATATGCCCAATTCCTTCAGGGGCATAAGAAAGGATCAGACTGAGTGAAAGAAAAAGTTAAAAACAATCGACAGGGTCAAATGGTGCTGAATGGCCTTGAAACGCTCACGTGACGACTTTTTTTTTTCATTATAGACACATGAAACAGTAACAAAAGTTGGTCAGATAAATGAGGTCTGGTATGTTCAGAAAAATACGTTTTAAAGATTTTTCAATATACCTGTAACTCTATTTTTAAACTAGTACTAATACAAGAAATCCGTGGATTCACATGTCTCGCCTAATGGGGGCTGGACGTAAAAATAAAAACGTCAATGGTGCTTAAATGAAAGTTTGTAAACATTTTAGTAACTAACAAGAGGTCAATGACCTTGAAGCTCTACTGATTGATTTTGATTTCAGGAAGTAGTCGCTACAGACTTGTTTTTTGAAAATCTATTTTTAACCGTGGCGGCCATCTTGAATTTTCGGCCGACCTGAAATTTTGCTAAGATCAATAAGACATTAAGAGCAACATTCCTGTGAAGTTTCATGAAAATCCGTCAGGTAGTTTCAAAGAAGTAGTCGCTACAAGTTTTCATTATATAACTCTATGTAAACAAAGCAGCCATGTTTAAGGTCAAATCAAAACGATTTTCGACAAGGACCAACATCATGTCATACTGATCATTTTAGAAAAAGTCCCATATCAATATCTCTTATTGTTTTGAAGAAGTAGTCGCTACAAACTTATTTATTTTAAATCTATTTTTAGCTGTGGAGGCCATCTTGAATTTCAGGCCGACCTGAAATTTTTCTACGATCAACTAGACATCAAGAGCCACATTCCTGTGAAGTTTCATGAACATCCGTCAAGTAGTTTCAGAGGAGTAGTCGCTACAAGTTTTTACTATATAACTCTATGTAACCAAAGATGGCCACTGGCAGCCATGTTTAACGTCGAATCAAAATAATTTTCCACAAGGATCTACACCATGTCATGCTGATCATTTTAGAAAAAGTCCCATATCAATATCACTTATAGTTTTCAAGAAGTAGTCTCTACAAACTTATTTTTTAAAAATCTATTTTTAGCTGTGACGGCCATCTTGAATTTCCGGCCGACCTGAAATTTTGCTAGGATCAATAAGACATTAAGAGCAACATTCCTGTAAAGTTTCATGAAAATCCACCAAGTAGTTTCAGAGGAGCAGTCGCTACAAGTTTTTACTATATAACTCTATGTAAACAAAGATGGCCGCTGGCAGCCACGTTTAACGTCGAATCAAAACGATTTTTTATAAGGACCAACATCATGTCATGCTGATCATTTTAGAAAAAGTCCCATATCAATATTACTTATAGTTTTCAAGAAGTAGTCGCTACAAACTTGTATTTTGAAAATTTATTTTTAGCTGTGGCGGCCATCTTGGATTTCACATCAACATGAATTTTTGCTAGGATCAACTAGACTTCATGGGCAACATTTCTGTAAAGTTTTATGAATATCCATCCAGTAGTTTCAGAGGAGTAGTCGCTACAAATAAAAGTTAACGGACGGACGGACAGACAGACAGACGGACGACGGACGCCGCACCACGGCATAAGCTCTGCTGATCTCTGATCAGTAGAGCTAAAAATAAAAAAATAAAAATAATAAATAAAAAAAAAAAAAAAAAATAAAAAAAAAATATATATATATATATTAAAAAAAAAATAAACAAAAAAAATACACTAATAATAAAATAAAAAGAAGGCAAACCATCTGGTCAAGTTTGGTAAAGATCAGATGAAAAATGATAGCACTTTATCGTATTAACGAGGCAAAATATAGCATTTTTAACTAAATCAAGGGCCATAACTGGTCTGGCTGGTTTGCGAACTTGTCCGAGCTTTCATTGATATTAACAATCTGTTAAAGTTTGGTAAAGATCTGATAAAAAATGAGGCCCTTTGACAGTAGAGCTAAAAATCATCAGCTCCAAAAAGTAGGTCAAGGTCATAGATGAAATCCATGCATCCAAAAAGATGCACTACCCAAGACACAACTATGTCAAAATAGAATATGTTTTCTTCCGAAGATTAAGCTATAAGGAATGTTTAAAACATCTAGTGCATTATTATGAATTATAGTTCATGAGAAACTGATGGAACTATAACAATTTAAGTTATCTGCCCTTTGCTTGGATGGTGAAGGTCACATCCACATTTGCTTTGTGACGTTGCAATGTACCACTCAAGATACAACTATTAGCAAAGTTTGAAAGGTCTTAGTGCATACAGTTTGTGAAAAAGTGACATAAACGCCAAATTTGAAGGTAAAAATTATAAGGTTATCTGCCCTTTGCTTGGAGGGTCAAGGTCACTTCCACATTTGCTTTGTCACGTTGCGATGTACCACTCAAGATACAACTATAAGCGAAGTTTTAAAGGTCTAGTGCATACAGTTTGTGAAAAAGTGACCTAAACGCAAAAGTTGAACCTAAAAATTATTAAGTTATCTGCCCTTTTCTTGGAGGGTCAAGGTCACTTCCACATTTGCTTTGTCACGTTTCCAGGTACCACCCAAGATACAACTATAAGCAAAGTTTGAAAGCTCTAGTGCATACAGTTTGTGAAAAAGTGACCTAAACACAAAAGTTGAACCTAAAAATTAGTAAGTTATCTGCCCTTTGCTTGGAGGGTCAAGGTCACTTCCACATTTGCTTTGTCACGCTGCGATGTACCACCCATGATACAACTATAAGCAAAGTTTGAAAGGTCTAGTGCATACAGTTTGTGAGAAAATGACCTAAACGCAAAACTTGAACCTAAAAATTAGTAAGTTATCTGCCCTTTGCTTGGAGGGTCAAGGTCACTTCCACATTTGCTTTGTCACGTTGCGATGTACCACTCATGATACAACTTACCACTCATGATACAACTATAAGCAAAGTTTGAAAGGTCTAGTGCATACAGTTTGTGAGAAAATGACCTAAACGCAAAACTTGAATGTTGCCGCCGCCGCCGCCGCCGCCGCCGGAAAAGCAACACCTATGTCTCTTTTTTTCTTCGAAAAGGCGAGACAAAAATGAATATTTTAAAATGTTTCTACCTTCAAACTGTCCTTGTTGAACTTTTCGATCAGTTCCTGTTGGACCTTCTTCAGTTGGTCCATCTGACGGATGTGCTTCATCTTCAGTCTCTTCCGCTCATCGATAAACTTCTTCATGTTGTTCTCATTGATCTCACGGAACCGTCTAAATAATAAACAGTCATGACATAAATATAATAATACACTAGTGTAATAAATATGCAAATGAAGGTCAAATCATCACTCAGTCTCTTCCGCTCATCGATAAACTTCTTCATGTTGTTCTTATTGATCTCACGGAACCGTCTAAATAATAAACAGTCATGACATAAATATAATAATACACTAGTGTAATAAATATGCAAATGAAGGTCAAATCATCGCTCAGTCTCTTCCGCTCATCGATAAACTTCTTCATGTTGTTCTCATTGATCTCACGGAACCGTCTAAATAATAAACAGTCATGACATAAATATAATAATACACTAGTGTAATAAATATGCAAATGAAGGTCAAATCATCACTCAGGCTTTTCAGTTTAGCTGTGTTCAGCTGGAACTGCCACATCCATTTTTATAACTGTTAAAAAAATACCTGATTACAATGTCAGTGTACGAGACATATGACGTCATCATAGAAGGATATTTATATACATAGGCAGCTACATTAGTATATATATGCTATATGGCATCTTTGGAGTTAATAATGGAGCAATAAATAGAATCTCCCATGCATGCCTATTGAATATTAATGACATGGCGTTACACAATGTTTTGGCGCTAAAAGACATGGATGTTTTGGTGCTAAAAGACATGCTTTTATGATGTTTTGGCGCTAAAGCATGATTGTCGTCGTCGCGGTTTTATGTCCATCTTAATTTATATCTATTTCATTATAACTAGTTTCATCAATCTTATATTGAATGGGAACTCGTCATATTCATCTTGTCTATGTAGTTAATGAATTTAGATATGATCTTTGATGATAAAATGTGTTTTTTCATGGACAATAAATTTTGATTTTTTTTAATAAAATCAATGTTTCTGTGATAAAGAGATCCCAATAATAACTACTCAGTGTATGCCTATGTCACAAGTTAGTGATCTACTTACCGTTCTCTCTCTGCTTTATTCTTGATGGATTTATCACTCATCACTGACTTACTGGACTCCACCGATTGTTTGGCCTGGGTCGTTTTCAACTCCTTGTTATCTCTAGACAATAGAAAACATATTTTGTTAATTTCCAAAACATGGTTAATCGGAACAAGATCTAATGCAAACAAATAAAATGTTATTAAACTTGTACGGAGAGTCGTTTCAAGGGACTCATTTTAGCACATTATTAAAGCAATTTATTTTATACATATCACACTGTTATTGCTATTAAACGCAAACATTCCTACCAAGTTTCATGAAAATTTGATGAAAAATGAAGAAGTTGAGTAGAAAAGAAAAGCAAGATGGACGGACGGACAAGGCAACAACTTCCGCTAAAATTTCAGGGAGCATAAAAATGTATTACCCTTTGTATGGTTACTGAGGGTGTGCCGTTATTTTTAGTAAAATATGAAATATAAAATGAATGACAATTGTCTTTTATAAAGGATATTTGCGACAGATTCTGTCATCAGACGAATATATAATTTCCTGGCCAGAAATATATCTGAGCACACATCCGAATCAAGAAACCAAACAACTAACAATTCTTTATGTTCTACACCAGCTTACCTCTCCTGTTTGGCTTCAAGTTCCTTTATTTGTTCCTGATGCACACCTAGAAGCAGGCTGTGCAGACACTCGTTCTGCTGCACAATGTGTTCCTTCTTGGCATCGTGTTCCTCCGTGACTTGGCGTAGCACCATGTCCGACCATTCCCGCGTCTGATCTACCACCAGCTGGTGAATTTTCTGTTTGTGGTCAGTAGTCAGTGTCTGGACTTTACCCTGATTCTGGCTGTTAATATCCTCACCAGCACTGAAACAACAGCAAACTTACACACATGAGTTCATAAAGTACCTTCAGATTAATGACAGCAGTAAGTTCTGACTACTATATGTACTAACTACTCCAACCCTCCATCCCATCCCAATTCACCCACCTCACCTCCACCTCACCTACCCCACCCACCCACCCTTTCCAAACTCCTTCTCTTAGTCCTGTTGTGCATCACTGAGTAATTGACTCTTGTATATTTTAAAACAATAAATTGATCCAGAACAGCACGTAAACAACCTGATCTACTGGCTACATTAAAACAAAAGGAAGGATAAAGTTTGTTATTTATTTATTTATAAAAGTTACGAAAAATCAATGCTACAACATATTATTTTACAAACCAATTAAAAATGCATTCGTCAATGCATAATTAGTTATTTAAATAATAACTAATTTCGATCTGAAACAAGCAGTTTAAAAGTTACCGACCAGACATTAAAAATGCATGAATTTGACCCTTAACCTTCTATTTATGATATCTACACACACAGTTTATCACATCATATAAGCACATGATATCCTCCACAAATCTTGCACATTTGACCATGAGTTTAATGTGACACATTAAGTTTCGTCTCGTTTTCTGAAGCAATTTAGGAGTTACGGACAGTACAGACAGAAAATTACATGACCTTGAATATACAACCCCAAATTTTACGAAAGTTATCTTACAAGCTGAAATTCAATTCCTATCAAATGTGTATAAATGCATGCATGAATTTTGTTAATTGAAACAAACCTACAAATAAAATTTGGAGAAAATCAGAAGCCTTTGTTTAGTTAACAACATCAACAACACCGTAACACACAAGTCAATTTGAAAGAGTGTATAGCTTATCAAGTCTTTTGAAACAAACCTTCAAATAAAATTTGGTGAAAACCAGAAGCTTTTTGCTGAAGTATTTATGTAAACAAACTAAAATTCCCTCATTAAATAAAATATTTTTTGAGAAAAAACAGATGTCTACCCCCCAATGCACCACCTAGTTTTAAGTTTGATAGTGGATAGTGCGCATTCTTGTTCGGATATGTTTGGAAGTAGTTAGGGAACAGTTTTGGATAACATTGAGGATTTGTGGAAAAGAGTTTTTATGTAACAAGAAAAGACAAAAGCAATAGTAAAACTAGAAAGTATGTCCATTAGACCGTGAGCCATACACTTTTTTGTTACCATCTCAAGGGACAAATTCTTACTAGTACCATGTTATTGAGTACCTCGTAGAGAAACAAAAAATCCATGATAGCAGTGTGAACAGGGTAGCTGATTCCTGTTATTAGAGTTATCTCCCCCTTTTAAGCAAAACTCTTGTTTCTTTAAAAAATCGATTTCGCTGAAACTAGAAGAGTTAGAGGTCTAATATTTTGCATGCATTATACATTTAGGGTCCTCTGCCAAGTATTTATAAAATGGTGGCCCCAGGGTCAAATATGGCCCAGCCCCGGGGGTAACATCTTTTCATACAGTTATATAGGAAATCTTTAAAAAATAAATAATTTTCTCTAAAACTGTAAGAGCTAGAGGTCCCATATTATGCATGAAGCATAAGCTTATGGTCCACTAGCAAGTATGTTAAAATGTTGACCCTGGGGTCATATCTGGCTCCGCCCCAGGGGTCATACATTTACATAGAGTCATACAGAAACATCTTTAAAATCTCTTCTTTAAAAAAAACAAGAGCCAGAGGTCTACTATTTTCCACTTTTGTTCAACTCGTGACTCTGTGTCCAACTATGGCCCGGTTCTGGGGATATTTAATTGAATTGAATTGGGTTTTAAGGCGCACCAACATATGAAAGGTTATATGGCGCCTAACAGGCATGAAAATGCCAGTCTCATCCTCCATGTACATCGAGATAAAATATGGAGAATGGGCCTAGGACCTTCTCACCCTGAACTGCAGAGTTGCTGCAAATTCTATTGTAGACACTCCTTTTACGCTAGTTTGTTCAAATGGCGACAATGGGGTAAAAAATGGCCACCACAGGTGTCACAGTTTTGCAGATTTATATAAAGAAATTGTTGTTGTTTCTTAAAACATGAGAGCACTTTGAGACAAGGCGAGTGTGTCTCTTGTTTATGGCTTGAAGTTGTACACTTTTCAAAAAATCACTTCAAAAGTTTTATTGAATAAATCCACGAACTAAAAATCACAAAGTAGACCACTGCATTTTCGACAAATTGCAAAAAAAGAAGAAAGAAAAAGAAAAGGCATTTTATGGTTTAACTGCTGATTTTTAGGTGTTTGTTATACACATTTTAAAATAACCCGCCAAATTACGACAAAATTACACTACAAAAACAGTTTATCAAAACTCTATCCAGGTGTTCATCTCATATAATAATGCATATGTGTCGCTTAAAGTATATGTTTATTCATGGGTTGTTGTAATATCCGTAATTAAATAATTGTAAATTGAATTATCCATTTTTTTTGTCTGGCTGGTTAAAGCTTTTATATTGTATCTATAGAGTTTTGATTCTCAAACGATGTAAGTTATGTATATACCTCGTGGTCAGTAAGTTTAGAAACGATGTACATATGTTGTAATATGTGGCTGTTGTTGGCGGGATAGCTACTTTAACTGCAGTAGCACCTGTATGTCGGATATAGCTTTTAGAGTAAACATTAGTAAACTAACCGTGATCACTAAATGTAATCTATCTCGATGCACTGGGTACCAATTCTTATCTGGAAGCGTTTATTTTTTTTTTATATCTTATATGTATGTTATGTTGTCACATTAAGTTATATTATTTAAATCAGATAAAATGTACTGAGTATTCTTAATTGTCCTGTTTTATCCCAAGGCTTTAATTGCCAAGATTATCAAAACAGCAATGAGCTGGGCATATATAAGGATTGCAGGCACATTGCAACTCGACATACATGAACTTGATGCTAACTTGCTAGATAAGAGAGACCGTTGTGAACCCAGCTTCTTGGATATAACCTTTATAACGGATTAACATTTTAGTTGTATTTATTTTAATACAGTCATCCTGCTTGAGCTCATACAGCCTGTTGATGCAGTGGACAGCACGGGGGACTTCAAATTCAGAGTACCTGGTTCAAGCCTCACCGGAGCCAGTGAATTTTGTCGGTGTGTTCTTGGGCAAGACACTTTTACCCTCGTCCGTCGGATGGGGACGTAAACCAGACGATCCCGTGTAAAGCTTGTTTTTTTTCTCCCATCATGTTAAAGAAAATAGGTGTCTATTCGTCAGTAGGGCAGGTTCCTAAATGCCTATATATCCCCCCCTCCCCGAATTCATGTTAATTTTTGTTCATTATTTTCATCATGAAACCTGTATTGTTTCAGGTGCTACTTCAGTGGTGGCAGTGATCGTGGCTCCAGCGCAATAATGGAGTGTTTACTAGAGAATTTGCAGCAACTCTGCAGTTCTGCAGGTAAGAAGGTTCTAGGTACATTCTGCAAAGTTTTATCTTGATCTAGATATCGTGAGCCGGGTCGAATGTTCATTACTGTTGGCGCCATATAACATGTTTGTGTTGGTGCGCCTTAAAATCCCAATTCAAATCGATTCATCTTCGTCGATTCTTTTTTCAGTAACACAAAAATTGTTCGTGCAAATGCATATACTACTATATTTACATTTCCTATGCAGAATTCTTCATTGTGTTGTATATGGTGGGGTAATTCAGGTGTAAAAATCCTTACAATATGCATAAATTTTAATTAAAAAGTATTAAAATAGACAACTTTTAAGATTTTGCGTTGCAATATGCAATGTTTAATTCATGTATTTATGTGTAATACATAATCCAAATGTGTAATCATAATAAGTATTGCCATGACGCATACACCAAAAAAAGACTTTCGTTAAAAAAACCCACGTTAAACCGCACATTTCCTTTATCTAGAATCATTTGGACTATATGTCGTCTGTGCAATATATGTATATATCAGAACATGTTAATATTATTTATGTTGCAGTTACTTTGAGGAAGGCTTATACTTCTAGTTTGGCATGTGTCTCAATTTATCAGGATTACTGAACATATATGTGCAATGCCATGAACATTGCTTTGTACTTAATTTCATCAATATATCATACCAATCCCTTATTCATATCATAATATTATTTAAGTCATGTAGAAAGGTTATAAATTACTGATTCTTACCAGTTTACACATATATTGTAAAAAATATTAACTAAACTAAATGCATAAAAATGTGTCAATAGTGGGTGGGGTAAATTGACTTCTAATTTGAAGCAAAATAGAGATTTTAAACTGAATTCAATGCTAAAAAAGAGCTTATTTACGCTTTATGTACCTCAATGAATTGTAAACTTAAGTGCATCTTTAAAAAGTGCATCAATAATTATTCATACAAGCATGACATTCAAAAATGAACATCAAAAACTTATATGAAAGCGCTACAATGATAACCTATTAATGTTCGATTTTTTTTATATAAGCTACCTGTTCCAGATTGCTATCATGGAAAAATGTAATCTATATACATTGCTCTTTTCAAAAAGTGATGGTAGAATTTGTCCCTTGAGTTGGTAACAATATCGAAAATGTTGGGTCCTGGCTCAAGGCCTACATGGGACACGGATGCACCGCTGTAGCGCTGTCTGTCACATAAAATAAAAAGTCAGTGTTAATTAGCGTAGTCCAAAAAGTAGGTCAAGGTGATTCATATTAACCTGGTTGTGGTAGGAACATATTAATTTCAATCCAACAGTGGGCTTAGGAGGAGTAATAATAATATTTCAAGACTGTACAGTTAATGTTTTGATACATAATCTTATGTCTTTCAGATGTAACTGGTTCTCCACCTTGTACAAGCTTTTATTAATATAACTTTTGTTATAAACCGACACATAATCTAATATAAAACAAAAACTGTCTAAAGCTAATCTTACCCTTTTTTCATCATCTTCTCGACTTGTTTTTCTGTCGCCAATTTCTCCTTGTCATGACCAGCCACCAGTTTATCGACCACCAAGCAGTGTTGCCGTTGCATTGTAGATCGCTCCTTTTGATGTCTCTTTTTTACCATATCAAATTCTTTTGATTGCTTACGTAAAAGTTTTAAAAACACTTTGTCCTGTTTCAGTGTTTCACGTTTAATTATTTCGAAACACAGCTCCTCTGTAAAGTTAATATTTTGATACATGTATATAGCATGCTCGACAAAATTACTAAATAATACCACAGCATGCAGACTCTGGCATACATCTATACTCTGCAAGTCGGAACCACCAGAACATTTGCAAGTAAAAACAACAGATTTCCAAAATGTCTAGCCCTAACCACTCAATATATAAGACAGTGGTTTGTAGTTTTATTTGTTTTGTCTATTATACATATAAAATATATATAAAATAACTTTGTTCTATTCATTAGCATGCAGTTTGGAGTGCTGTGGTCTAGTGGTAGAGCATTGAACCATGATCATAAAATGCTGTGATGTCGATCCCCGCCATGACCATATGTTCTGTCCCTGTGCAAGACACTTTATCTGCACTCGCTTAGAACTGATTCTACCCATTGAGATTGATTAAAATAAATTCAGAGATTTGTTAACAAATGATGTAAAATAAATAAGTCTGAACTAATATGAAGTTGACTTAAGCAAATACTGATTATGATACCACATAAGCAGGATTTTGAGGAAAAATAATGCTATAAAGCTTTATAATATTCAAACTTTATAATATTAAAGTATTTCAAGTACTAAAATTTCGTTCACAAATATTCCCATGACCTTCAAAGATAAACAGTCGTATGAAGTTGCAATTTATCAGTATTTATTCTATTTAGTTACGAACGTTTATCCTTTTAACTTATGGATATAACTGCGACTGAAATTTGCATACGTGGGCTAACGTCTAAGAATATTTTAAAGAATGATTGGTGAATCCAAGTCCTGATTTTGATCATTATAAATAAATCACCCTAATTTGGTTCAGCAGACTGACCTTCTTTCTTGGGACCTTTTGACCCATCAGCACTGTTTTGAGCAATAGCCGGACATTTCCCGTTTCCTGTTGATGACTGTCGCAGCTGCCGGTGGCCGCCCACCATGAGAGGAATGTCACCTATATCCTTCTCATCTATTCCCATCTTTAAAATCTGATTGGTTGGCAGTTGCGGTTTGGATAATGATGAAACAATGTCTGCAAACAATACACAATTCAGTTTGTTTTAGTAACTGCGATTTTTAATTCTAACACTAAAATCTAGATTATACAGAACATGCGTGTATTGCACAATGATAACACTAGTTTACCGGAAACTAAATTCCACGCTTATCGAGGGTTCAGTGCAAAACTATTGTATCTCCTTCTTTATTCATATGGAGTTACAATAGTTTTGCACTGACCTCTCGATATTCAGAGGACCAGCGAGTGTGAATATTTAAAAGTGTGGATGATATCTGGACAGCAGTCAAAATAGCTTACTTAAATTTGTCCCCTTCCAGTAAATCCTCAAAGGTATGCCCTTTTCAAATTGTCTGTTATAGAGAATTCAGAAAAGAAATTGGCCGTAAAAATAATGGGTTTCCGTCTACATTTTGCTTCACCTACCCTGAAATTCTTCTGGAACATATGTTTTGAGACTAATACAGCAGAACACAGTGGGTAGAGACAGAGGGAAGTTTCCCTCTGTACGCAGTGGTATATGTCTGTAACCAGCCTGAAGCCCATCTAGAGGTAGAATTCTCTGTCCAATCATACGCCCAGTCTCCTCAAACACAGCTATACGTAGCACGGCCAGGTCTGGTAACACAACCTGAATTCAGAACATGAATGTTACAATTTGGAGAGGTCAGTCATCATTTCTGGATATAGGGTCACTTGATTTTCCTGCAAGATAATCGCTGCTATTTAAATCTGCATTACCTTTATAAAACAATAAATAATTTACCCAGAATATATACTGAGGTATCAAAAGGTCATATGTCAAATATGCCCCATGCAAAGACATGCGTATCTAGACTTCATACTGATACGTAAAACCAAGTATCGCCAAAATCTGTTGAGAAGTTAAGCAGTCTGGACTAGAAAATAAGACGTACATACGAAAGTAGGAACGAAAGTGTGACATACGTTCGAACAAAATGTGAAATAAATACAGATGGACGAACAAGAGCATCACTATATGCTACCCTCAACCCCGACACCCCACCAATGTATGGTAGGGACATCAAAAGTTTTCCATTTTTCGTATTTAAATGATCAAGGTAAAGGTAATCAGTTTAACATAATAAGGTCAACAGCTTATATGCCAATAGCTTAGTCATGTGAGAGGGTATCGTATATTTTGAGCGAGTGTTCAAAAATAATACAATTTCTGATTGGAAATAATACAATTTCTGTTTGGAAATAATACAATTTCCATGCTTTGTTTATTACGGGGACCAGTGTTACTAACAGCACTTTGGTCCACTCAGCAAACAAGTTGCTACTAACAGCAAAGTTTGCTGTTCGGCTTACAAAATACTACCAGCAGCACATTGGTCCACTCAGCAACTTGTTGCTACTAACAGCAAAGTTTGCCGTTCGGCTTACAAAATACTACTGGCAGCAATTTGGTCCTCCACTAACAAGGTGCTACTATTGCTCCTCTTCTAAAACGTCTGTGACAGGCACTTACTTTTTATTTCATGTACATTGGTTGAGTTTTAGTGTATAATTGTACAACATTATCATAAAATAAAATCACCCCATGTCCCCATCCGTTAACTGAAAACAAATAATTGAACTTTATGTCCGGTAAAAATATAAGTGACCTTTTTATACTTAAATGTATCCATACACATTACCTGCGCTATAAATAAACCATTTGTCCCTGCATGCTACCTGTTTTATGCATACATTCAGTGTTCATCAGACACAACATCATAATACATCAGTTTATACATGAGGTACAGAAACTATTTATCATAGCTTGCAAAGTTTTATTCATTGATTGGAGTATGTAATTCCCTAAGTTAAGGCGTCCAAATACTTTGTCAACTGTTTCCTTTTAAATTTGAATATAAAAGTATATCCTGCCTTTACGATACTATACATAAAGACAGGCGTACCTTTCTAAATACAAACTCTTCAGCATTATAAACTGGATTTAGGCCATTTGCAGGAACTACTTTGGTGCGGAATTCTTTTCTGATTGTGTCTGTAGGAAGGCCATACATGTCCACCTCCACATACGTCCCAATCTTCTTGTCTGACAGAAACTGTCCAGATATGACCTGTAATAAGTGTACAATAATAATAAACATCTTGTCTTACTACATTCATATAAATGTTTTATGGTTACTTAGAAAGTATCAGAAATAACAATGTTTATGCATTCAAAAGAAAACACTGTATCTACAAAAAGAATTATACAAATTTTTAGTTCCAACAATGAATTATACAAAGTTATAGTTCCAACAATGAATTATACAAGCTTATAGTTCCAATAATGAATTTTACAAACTTATAGTTCCAACAATGAATTATACAAACTCATAGTTCCAACAATGAACTAGAAATTGTTATTGTCCATGGGACAAAAACGTATGGCTCCCCAACTCGCCCGAACAGACATAATTGACGACTCTAGGTCCAACCGTTCTCTATTGATCTGACATCGTTTTGATATTCAATATCCCTGTGACTGTATCTACTATCTGTATCAGTAAGGCCACAGGGATATTTATGTGTGGTTCAGGTAACCCACCGACCCTATTTTAAGGGGCCGACCCTAAAACCTTTTAGGCAAAAATTAAAAAAAAAAAAACATAAAAAAATTAAAAGAAATATATATATAAAAAAAGAAAGAAAAAGAATAACAATAAAAACAAATCAAATAAAAAAATAAATAAAAAAAATCTGGTAAAGTTTAGTAAAGATCAGATGAAAAGTGAAGGCCCTACCGTATAAACGAGGCAAAATATAGCATTTTTAACTAAATCAAGAGCCATAACTCCTCTGTAATTGGTCTGACTTGTCCAATATAGAAATAATAAAAAAAAAAAATTGGAAAAGATTTCAAAAAAAAAAAATTCAAATAATTTTTTTTTTTTAAAAAATCAAAAAAAAACAAATCAAACAAAAAAAATCTAAAAGAAAAAAAAAAAATCAAAAAGAAAATTCAATTTTTTTTTAAAAAACAAAATCAAATTAAACAAAAAATTCAAAAAAAAAAAATTCAAAAAAAATTATCAAAAAAACAAATCAAATAAAAAAAAAAAAAAAAAAAAAAAATTCAAAATAAATAATAGCATTTTTAACGAAATCAAGAGCCATAACTCCTCTGTAATTGGTCTGACTTGTCCAACATAGCAATCAAAAAAAAAAAATTTGAAAAAGATTTAAAAAAAAAAAAAATCAAATAATTTTTTTTTTTTTAAAAATCAAACAAAACAAATCAAACAAAAAAAATTCACAAACAAAATCTAAAATTCAAAAAATAAATTCAAACAAAAATTCAAAAAGAAAACTCATTTTTTTTTCAAAAAACAAAATCAAATTAAACAAAAAATTCAAAAAAAAAATTCAAAAAAAATTATCAAAAAAAAAAATCAAATAAAAAAAAATTCAAAATAAATAATAGCATTTTTAACTAAATCAAGAGCCATAACTCCTCTGTAATTGGTCTGACTTGTCCAACATAGAAATAATAAAAAAACAAATTGAAAAAGATTTAAAAAAAAACAAATTCAAATAATTTTTTTTTTTTTTTAAAAAATCAAAAAAAAAAATCAAATAAAACAAAAAATCATTCAACCGGAACACGGCGATGATTTGCACAACTAGACATAGAATTGATCATCCCTAAAAAGTTTCGTTTAATCCGGCCAGGGGTTCAAGAGAACTAGTCGGAACAAAGTTTGTGTATTAAAACCTTTAAAGGGCTACAACTCTGCCAAAATCATTCAACTGGAACACGGTGACTATATACAACTAGGCTTGGTACTGATCATTCCTGAAAAGTTTCAATGAAATCCGGCCAAATGAAGGCCCTTTCGTCTTAATGAGGCCAAGATATAGCATATTTCAGAAAATCAAGGGCCATGACTCCGGTGTAAATGGTCCAATCTGGATGTTTTTCGAACTTGTCCAAGCTTTCATTGATATTAAAATCTGGTAGTTTCTTAAAGATCGGATGAAAGATGAAGGTCTTAACTAGGCAAAATATAGGATTTTTAACTAAATCAAGGGCCATAACTCCACTGTTACTGGTCCGATCTGGCTGGTTTTTGAACTTGACCGAGCTGTCATTGATATTAACAATCTAGCAAAGTTTCATAATGGTTGCATGAAAAATGAAGGCCCTATCGTCTTAACGAGGCAAAATATAGCATTTTTAACTAAATCAAGGGCCATAACTCATCTGTTACTGGTCCGATCTGACTGTTTTTCGAAATTGTCTGAGCTGTCATTGATATAAACAATCAGGTAAAGTTTTGTAAAGATCAGATGAATGATGAAGGCCCTATCGAATTAACGAGGCAAAATATAGAATTTTTAACTAAATCAAGGGCCATAACTCCACTGTTACTGGTCCGATCTGGCTGATCTTCGAAATGTCCGAGCTTTCATTTATATAAACAATCTGGTAAAGTTTGGTAAAGATCGAATGAAAGATAAAGGCCCTATCGTCTTAACGAGGCAAAACATAGCATTTTAACTAAATCAAGGGCCATAACTCCGCTGTTAATGGTCCGATCCAGCTAGTTTTCGAACTTGTCCTAGCTCTCATTTATATAAACAATCTGGTAAAGTTTGGTAAAGATTGGACGAAAGATAAAGGTCCTATCATCTTAATGAGGTAAAATATAGCAATTTTAACTAAATCAAGGGCAATAACCCCGCTGTTAATAGTCCGATCTAGCTGGTTTTCGAACTTGGCTGAGCTTTCATTGATATTAACAATCTGCGCAAGTTTGGTAAAGATCAAATAATAAACGACGGAGCTAGAGTGTTCACAAGGCTTAATATGGCATTTTCAGCAAAACAAGGGCCATAACTCCGGTGAAATTATTTCGATCTTGCCGGTTTTTGAACTTGTCTGAGCTTTTATTGATATAAAGACACTGGCAAAGTTAAGTAAAGGTCTGATTAATATTGAAGGCCCTAGAGTGTTCACAAGGCAGAAAATAGCATTTTTCAGAAAAAACAAGGGCCATAACTCTGGTGTTACTGATCCGATTTAGCTGGTTTTCGAACTTGTTTGAGCTTTCATTGATATTAACAATCTGTGCAAGTTTGGTAAAGATCAAATATTAAATGAATGTGCTAGAGTGTTCACAAGACAGAAAATGGCATTTTTCAGAAAAAAGAAGGGCCATAACCCTGGTGTTACTGACCCAATTTAGTGTTGATTTTTGAACTTGTTCAAGCTATCATTGGTATTAACAATCTGTGCAAGTTTGGTAACGATCAAATAATAAATAAAGGTGTTAGAGCGTTCACAACGCAGAAAATGGCAATTTTCAGAAAAAAAGGGCCATAACTCCGGTGTTACTGATCCGATTTGGCTGGTTTTCGAACTTGTCCGAGCTTTCATTGATATTAACAATCTGTGCAAGTTTGGTAAAGATCAAATAATAAGTGAAGGTGCTAGAGTGTTCACAGGCTTAATATGGCCTTTTTCAGCAAAACAAGGGCCATAACTCCGGTGAAATTTATCCGATCCGGCTGGTTTTCGAACTTGTCCGAGCTTTCATTGATATAAAGACACTGGCAAAGTTTCGTAAAGATTCGATTAATAATGAAGGCTCTAGAGTGTTCACAAGGCAAAAGTTAACAGACGGACGGACGACGGACAGACGACGGACGGACGACGGACAACTCGCCATCCCATAAAAAAAGAGAGAAAAGAAAATCATAAAATCTGGTAAAGTTTGGCAAAGATCAGATGCAAAATGAAGGCTCTATCGTATGACAAGGCAAATTATAGCATTTTTAACAAAATCAAGGGCCATAACTCTGCTGTTACTGGTCCGATCTGGCTGGTTTTTGAACTTGACCGAGGTTTCATTGACATTAACAATCTGATGAAGTTTGGTAAAGATCGGATGAAAAATGAAGGCCCTATCATCTTAACGAGGCAAAATATAGCATTTTGAACTAAATCAAGGGCATTAACTCCGCTGTTACTGGTCCGATATGAATGGTTTTCGAACTTGTCCGAGCTTTCATTGATATTAACAATCTGATAAAGTTTGGTAGAGATCAGATGAACAATGAAGCCACTATCGTCTTAACAAGGCAAAATATAGCATTTTTAACTAAATCAAGGGCCATGACTCCGCTGTTAAAAGTCCGATATGGCTGGTTTTCGAACTTGTGTGAGCTTTCATTGATATTAACAATGTGGTAAAGTTTGGTAAAGATAGGATGAAAAATGAAGGCCCTATCGTCTTAACGAGGCAAAATATAGCATTTTGAACTAAATCAAGGGCCATAACTCCGCTGTTACTGGTCTAATATGAATGGTTTTCGAACTTGTTCGAGCTTTCAACGACATTAGCAATCTGATAAAGTTTGGTAAAGATCAGATGAACAATGAAGCCCCTATCGTCTTAACGAGGCAAAATATAGCATTTTTAACTAAATGAAGGGCCATAACTCTGCTGCTACTAGTCAGATATGGCTGGTTTTCAAATTTGTCCGAGCTTTCATTGATATTAACAATGTGGTAGAGTTTGGTAAAGATAGGATGAACAAGAGGCCCAAGAGGGCCTGTGGACGCTCTACTGGCTAACATGGCTCTTATAACATCAATGAAGCGAGTGACTGCCATTAACGTTTTTTTGGAAGTTTCGGGAAAAAACAGCTTTTGAACTAAATCAAGGGCCATAACTAAAGAATCTGTTAAAGTTCAGTAAAGATCAGATGAAAATGAAGACCCTACCTTTAACGAGGCAAAATATAGCATTTTTAACAAAATCAAGAGCCATAACTCCTCTGTTACTGGTCTGACTGGTCCAACATAGAGCTAAAAAAATTATTAATTAAAAAAAATTAAAAGAAAAAATTAAAAAAATAAATTAAAAAAATTATATATATATTAATTTAAAAAAATAATTAAAAAATAAAAAGTTTCGTAACGATCGGATGAAAAATGAAGGCCCTCTCGTCTTAACGAGGCAAAATATAGCGTTTTGAACTAAATCAAGGGCCATAACTAAGTTGTTACTGGTCCGATATGTTTGGTTTTCAAACATGTCCGAGCTTTCATTGATATTAACAATCTTATAAAGTTTGGTAAAGACTGGATGAACAATGAAGCCACAATCGTCTTAATGAGGCAAACTATAGCATTTTTTTTACTAAATCAAGGGCCATAACTCCGCTGTTACTGGTCCGATATGGCTAGTTTTCGAACTTGCTCGAGCTTTCATTGATATTAACAATCTGATAAAGTTTGGTAAAGATCAGATGAACAATGAAGCCCCTATCGTCTTAACGAGGCAAAATATAGCATTTTTAACTAAATCAAGGGCCACAACTCCGCTGTTACTGGTCCGATATGGTTGGTTTTCGAACTTGTTCGAGCTTTCAATGACATTAACAATCTGATAAAGTTTGATAAAGATCGGATGAACAATGAAGCCTCTATCGTCTTGAGGCAAAATATAGCATTTTTAACTAAATCAAGGGCCATAACTCTGGTGTTACTGGTCCGATCTGGCTGGTTTTCGAACTTGTCCGAGCTTTCATTGATATTAACAATGTGGTAAAGTTTGGTATAGATAGGTTGAATAATGAAGGCCCTATCGTCTTAACGAGGCAAAATATAGCAATATAGCATTTTTAACTAAATCAAGGGCCATAACTCCGCTGTTACTTGGCCGATCTGGCTGGTTTTCGAACTCATCCGAGCTTTCATTGATATTAACAACCTGTTAAAGTTTGGTAAAGATTGGATGAAAAATGAAGGCCCTATCGTCTTAACGAGACAAAAGTTAACAACGGACGGACGGACGACGGACGGACGGACGGACGGACGACGGACAACTCGGCATCCCATAAGCTCTGCTGGCCTTCGGCCAGTAGAGCTAAAAATGAAGGCCCTATCGTCTTAACGAGGAAAAATATAGCAATATAGCATTTTTAACTAAATCAAGGACCATAACTCCGTTGTTACTGGTCCGATCTGGCTGGTTTTCGAACTTGTCCGAACTTTCATTGATATTAACAACCTGTTAAAGTTTGGTAAAGATCGGATGAAAAATGAAGGCCCTATCGTCTTAACGAGACAAAAGTTAACGACGGACGACGGACAACTCGGCATCCCATAAGCTCTGCTGGCCTTCGGCCAGTAGAGCTAATAAAAATTGTTGATAATGCCAAAAAAATTGAACTCAAGGTATAATAAATTCATTATAAGAATTGAATTCATTAATGAGAATTTTTTTTGCCAGTATTACCTGAACCACACATATTATTTTGTTTGGCCTATTATCTACTGGTCATCACCAACCATCCTTCCAAGTTTGAGGACCCTAGGTCCAACCATTCTCTAGTTATTGATCGGATATTGTCTAGTTATTGATTGTGGATCGTTTTGATAGTCAAGGTCACCGGGACCTTGACATTTGACCTAGTGACCCCAAAATCAATAGGGGTCATCTACTGGTCATGACCAACCATCCTTCCAAGTTTGAGGACCATAGGTCCAACCATTGTGTAGTTATTGATCGGACATCGTTTTGAGTCACGGTCACTGCGACCTTGACCATTGACCCCATAATCAATAGGGGTCATCTATTGGTCATGACCAACCATCCTTCCAAATTTGAGGACCCTAGGTCCAACCATTGTGTAGTTATTGATTGGACATCGTTTTGGTAGTCAATGTCACCGCGACCTTGATCTTTGACCTAGTGACCCCAAAATCAATAGGGGTCATCTACTGGTCATGACAAACCATCCTTCCAAGTTTGAGGACACTAGGTCCAACCATTCTCTAGTTATTGATCGGACATCGTTTTGATAGTCAATGTCACTGCGACCTTGACCTTTGACCTAGTGACCCCAAAATCAATAGAGTTCATCTACTTGTCATGACCAACCATCCTTCCAAGTTTGAGGACGCTAGGTCCAACCATTCTCTAGTTATTGATCGGACATCGTTCTGATAGTCAATGTCACCGCGACCTTGATCTTTGACCTAGTGACCCCAAAATCAATAGGGGTCATCTACTTGTCATGACCAACCATCCTTCCAAGTTTGAGGACCCTAGGTCCAACCATTCTCTAGTTATTGATCGGACATCGTTTTGATAGTCAATGTCACCGCGACCTTGACCTTTGACCTAGTGACACCAAAATCAATAAGGGTCATCTACTTGTCATGACCAACCATCCTTCCAAGTTTGAGGACCCTAGGTCCAACCATTCTCTAGTTATTGATCGGACATCGTTTGTGACACAGACAGACACCTACAGACCTACAGACAGACAGAAAGCACAAAATCAATATGGCTCGCCTACCACACTTTGTGTGGGGGAGCCATATACAAACTTATAGTTCCAACAATGAATTGTACAAACTTATAGTTCCAACAATGAATTATACAAGCTTATAGTTCCAAAAATGAATTATACAAGCTTATAGTTCCAACAATGAATTATACAAACACATAGTTCCAACAATAAACTAGAAATTGTTATTGTCCATGGGACAAAAATGTATGGCTCCCCCACTCGCCCGAACAGGCATAATTGACGACTCTAGGTCCAACCGTTCTCTATCGATCTGAGATCGTTTTGATATTCAATATCCCTGTGACTGTATCTACTATCTGTATTATCAGTTAGGCCACATCAAAAAATATGTGTGGTTCAGGTCACCCGACCGACCCTATTTTTTTAAGGGGCCGACCCTAAAACTTTTAATGCAAAAATTAAAAAAAAAATTAAAAATTAAAAAAAAAATTAAATTTTAAAAAAAAAAATAAAAAAAAAAAAATTTAAACAAAAAAAGAAATTCAATAGGGGTCATCTTCTGGTCATGACCACGATCCTTCCAAGTTTGAAGACCATAGGTCCAACCATTCTCTAGTTATTGATCGGACATCGTTTTGATAGTGAAGGTCCCCGCAACCTTGACCTTTGACCTAGTGACCCCAAAATCAATAGGGGTCATCTACTGGTCATGACCAACCATCCTTCCAAGTTTGAAGACCATAGGTCCAACCATTCTCTAGTTATTGATCGGACATCGTTTTGATAGTCAATGTCACCGCGACCTTGACCTTTGACCTAGTGACCCCAAAATCAATAGGGGTCATCTACTGGTCATGACCAATCATCCTTCCAAGTTTAAGGACCCTAGGTCCAACCATACTCTAGTTATTGATCGGACATCGTTTTGATAGTCAATGTCACCGCAACCTTGACCTTTGACCTAGTGACCCCAAAATCAATAGGGGTCATCTACTTGTCATGACCAACCATCCTTCCAAGTTTGAGGACCCTAGGTCCAACCATTCTCTAGTTATTGATCGGACATCGTTTGTGACACAGACCTACAGACACGCAGACAGACAGACAGAAAGCACAAAATCAATATGGCTCCCCTACCACACTTTGTGTGGGGGAGCCACAATTATACAAACTTACAGTTCGAACAATGAATTATATAAACTTATAGTTCCAACAATGAATTATACAAACTTATAGTTCCAACAATGAATTATACCAACTTATAGTTCCAACAATGAATTATACCAACTTACAGTTCCAACAATGAATTGTACAAACTTATTTATCAACAATGAATTATACAAACTTATAGTTCCAACAATAAATTATACAAACTTATAGTTCCAACAATGAACTATACAAACTTATAGTTCCAACAATGAATTTTACAAGATTATAGTTCCAACAATGAATTATACAAACTTATAGTTCCAACAATGAATTATACAAACTGTTAGTTCCAACAATGAATTATACAAACTTACAGTTCCAACACAGTTCCAACAACGAATAATTATACAAACCTACAGTTCCAACAATGAATTATACAAACGTATAGTTCGAACAATGAATTATACAAACTTTTAGTTCCAACAATTAATTATACAAACTTTTAGTTCCAACAATGAATTATACAAACTTATAGTTCCAACAATGAATTATACAAACTTATAGTTCGAACAATGAATTATACAAACTTATAGTTCGAACAATGAATTATACAAACATTTAGTTCCAACAATGAATTATACAAACTTATAGTTCGAACAATGAATTATACAAACGTTTAGTTCCAACAATTAATTATACAAACTTATAGTTCCAACAATTAATTATACAAACTTTTAGTTCCAACAATTAATTATACAAACTTTTAGTTTCAACAATGAATTATACAAACTTATAGTTCCAACAATGAATTATAAAAACTTACAGTTCCAACAATGAATTATACAAACTTATAGTTCCAACAATGAATTATACAAACTTATATTTCCAACAATGAATTATACAAACTTACAGTTCCAACAATGAATTATACAAACTTATAGTTCCAACAATGAATTGTACAAACGTATTAAGACTCTTACACACCTGTACAGTACAGCAGGCAGCTATCACCCCAGAGATCGGACTCTCCGAAAAAGGATCAAATATCCGGTCAGGCCTCCGCATAAAGTCTGGCTTCAACAAATACCTGCAGTGTAATATAATTATGTATTATATATTGTCAATTTAGTGTTCATGTCAATCCCGATCTTGATGTTTCTGTTTTTAATACATTTCAAAAATCAAAATATAAGGTCTTTGATACAAATTCAAAGGTAAATTATGACTTGAAGGCTCAAACAAACTTCATTTTCTGGTAAACGCAAGTGAAATAAATTTCTGGAAAAGTTAGTTTAATGGGAATAATTCATGACGTCACGTAATGCGACATTATCGTCATATTTTTAGAGAACGTACACATTGAAAACTATTTAATTTACTGAAAAATAACTTCTTTTCAAGGAAAACATCAAAACTACTGAAAAAGATTCTAGTATCAAAGATACCGTAGCAGTGATAAGCAAACGTACCCACAGTTGCCGTTGTATTCAAATTTTCCCTGATTCAGTTGCATTGCCAGATCGGGAGTCTGGAAATTGAGTGCCACCATCTGACATCCGGCATTCCAGAATATCTGCGGCATGTAGTTGCTGGAGTCCACACGACCTCCCTTTGGGTAGATACGACTCATCTGTCGCTTGTTATAACTACGCTTGTTAAGGAACACTCACTTACAATCAAATGGTCTAAGGAACAATTTTGTTTATTACTAAAACAAAAACATTTTTTCTTCGGGGTTTTAAATTTTTTGTTCTATCAAAAGAAAGAAAATGGTGAATATATATTTTAAAGCCACTTCAAAAACACAACATAAAAAGTCAAATAAATAAATTCCAAAACATTGCAAACCACATGAGATTGTTCTTTAATGCGCTTGATAAAATTTATTTACATATAATATTAGCTCGAATATAACATAAAATGATGCAAGAGTTGTAGTGCATCATTGTATTTGTTTCAATTGTGTTTTACGTCACTTTTAGCACATGAAATATAGCCTAACATGTGCTAAAAATGACGTAAAACACCATTCAAATCCATTACAATAACGCACAATTATTGTGTAATTAATCTTTAACAATACAATGATGCACAAATCTTGTTTAATTAATCTCTAACTTTTATAATTATTCTAATTTTGATTCATGCATGCATGGTATTTCAAACTGTATATCTGAAAACCATTATTGCTATTTCCTCTTCATAAACTAGAACTATCACTGAAGGTGATGAATACCCCTGCTTTTTTTTTCTAAGTCAAACAAAGGGCCATAATTCTGTGAAAAATTAGGCAATCAACTAAAGCTGATGCAGAGGGACAAAAGGTCATCAGTTGTTATGATAAGATAAGATAAGAGACTTTATTTAAAGAGGGTGACATATTTAGTTTTAAACTAATCTTCCACATGGCCCTCACAATGATGCACAAATCTTGTTTAATTAATCTCCTATATAATTCATGAGTATATGAAGTTTGGGAACAACCCATTCATTTTGAGAAATTCTAGTAATAAAAATGTGTTATATGACGTGACGATACGGGACAAAAATGTGTTACATGACTGGACGGGACGAAAATGCATTAAGCGACGGGATGGGACAAAAATGTGTTACGCGACGCAATGCGACGTTACGGACAACGTGATTCCTATATAGCCCCCACTTCACTTTGTGAAAGCGGGGGTATAAATAGTACATAATTACAAGAGACAGGAGTAACTTATTTTCTTGGCAAAACCAGATACAGCTAGACTAAATATGCATACAACTTCGAGGTTAATTAAAGCATGCTCAAACCAACAAGTTGGGTATATAATGGAAATGTTTTAATATAAAAGTTGGAGCCATGCTTTTTAAAGATATAATCAAAATGACTATAGTGTATGTTAAATTTTGAAAAACATGCAACATATTTCATAATACACTAAACATTAAAATTCTGCTTCACATGTTGTGGAGATTTTCACTTACTGATTTTGTATCTTTAAGGGCACTCTACAATTCTATCAAATTTAATCCCCGACATAGGAACTTCTGCTTTTCATTGTCTTTTGTATTTATCTGAATACATGATACATTGAATTTTCTTGAAGCATATTTCCTTAACCCAACAAATCATACCTTGTTCGTATCTATGGTCTGATTGTCAGCTATATCTGTGTTTTTCAGCCAGATTATTTGCAGTGTACAACCCGTCAGATATCTGTATTTGTCAGGCCGACTATTTGCTATGTATATCCCTTGTCAGTTATCTGTGTTTGTCAGGCAGAATATTTGCTATGTACATCCCTTGTCAGATATCTGTGCTTGTCTGTCAGACTATTTACTATCTATAATTTACCCTTGTCAGATATCTGTGTTTGTCAGGCAGACTATTTACTATGTGTAACCCTTGTCCACTATCTGTGTTTGTCAGGCAGACTATTTACTGTGTATAACAATTGTCATTTATCTGTGTTTGTCAGGCAGACTATTTACTATGTATAACCCTTGTCTGCTATCAGTGTTTGTCAGGCAGACTATTTACTATGTATAACCCTTGTCTGCTATATGTGTTTGTCAGGCAGACTATTGAATGTGCATTCCTATTGTCAGCTATCTGTGTTTGTCAGGCAGACTATTTATTATGTATAACCCTTGTCATCTACCTGTGTTTGTCAGGCAGACTATTTACTATGTATAACCCTTGTCTGCTACTGTCTGCTACCTTGTCTGCTACAGTCTGCCTGACACATTGTCAGCTGTGTTTGTAAGGCAGACTATTTACTGTGTATAACCCTTGTCAGCTATCTGGGTTTGTCAGGCAGACTATTTACTATGTATAACAATTGTCATCTATCTGTGTTTGTCAGGCAGACTATTTACTATGTATAACCCTTGTCTGCTATCAGTGTTTGTCAGGCAGACTATTTACTATGTATAACCCTTGTCTGCTACTGTCTGCTACCTTGTCTGCTAAAGTATGCCTGATACATTGTCAGCTATGTGTGTTTGTAAGGCAGACTATTTACTGTGTATAACCCTTGTCAGCTATCTGGGTTTGTCAGGCAGACTATTTACTATGTATAACCCTTGTCTGCTATCAGTGTTTGTCAGGTAGACTATTTACTATGTATAACCCTTGTCTGCTACTGTCTGCTACCTTGTCTGCTACAGTCTGCCTGACACATTGTCAGCTGTGTTTGTAAGGCAGACTATTTACTGTGTATAACCTTTGTCAGCTATCTGGGTTTGTCAGGCAGACTATTTGCTATGTATAACAATTGTCAGCTATCTGTGTTTGTCAGGCAGACTATTTGCTATGTATAACAATTGTCATCTATCTGTGTTTGTCAGGCAGACTATTTACTGTGTATAACCCTTGTCAGATATCTGTGTTTGTCAGGCAGAATATTTGCTATGTACATCCCTTGTCAGATATCTGTGCTTGTCTGTCAGACTATTTACTATCTATAACCCTTGTCAGATATCTGTGTTTGTCAGGCAGACTATTTACTATGTGTAACCCTTGTCCACTATCTGTGTTTGTTAGGCAGACTATTTACTGTGTATAACCCTTGTCAGCTGTCTGTCTTTGTCAGGAAGACTATTTACTATGTATAACCCTTGTCAGATATCTGCATTTGTCAGGCAGACTATTTACTGTGTATAACCCTTGTCAGCTATCTGTGTTTGTCAGGCAGACTATTTACTGTGTATAACCCTTGTCAGATATCTGTGTTTGTCAGGCAGACTATTTGCTGTGAATAACCCTTGTCAGCTATCTGTGTTTGTCAGGCAGACTATTTACTGTGTATAACCCTTGTCAGCTATCTGTGTTTGTCAGGCAGACTATTTACTGTGTATAACCCTTGTCAGATATCTGTGTTTGTCAAGCAGACTATTTACTGTGTGTAACCCTTGTCAACTATCTGTGTTTGTCAGGCAGGCTATTTACTGTGTATAACCCTTGTCAGATATGTTTGTCAGGCAGACTATTTACTGTGTATAACCCTTGTCAGCTATCTGTGTTTGTCAGGCAGACTATTTACTGTGCATAACCCTTGTCAGCTATCTGTGTTTGTCAGGCAGACTATTTACTGTGTATAACCCTTGTCAGATATCTGTGTTTGTCAAGCAGACTATTTACTGTGTGTAACCCTCGTCAACTATCTGTGTTTGTCAGGCAGACTATTTACTGTGTATAACCCTTGTCAGATATGTTTGTCAGGCAGACTTTTTACTGTGTATAACCCTTGTCAGATATGTTTGTCAGGCAGGCTATTTACTATGTATAACCCTTGTCAGATATCTGTGTTTGTCAGGCAGACCATTTACTATGTGTAACCCTTGTCAACTATCTGTTTTTGCCAAGCAGACTATTTACTGTGTATAACCCTTGTCAACTATCTGTGTTTGTCAGGCAGACTATTTACTGTGTATAACCCTCGTCAGATATCTGTGTTTGTCAGGCAGACTATTTACTGTGTATAACCCTTGTCAGACATCTGTGTTTGTCAGGCAGACTATTTACTGTGTATAACCCTTGTCAACTATCTGTGTTTGTCAGGCAGACTATTTACTGTAATAACCTTTGTCAGATATCTGTGTTTGTCAGGCAGACTATTTACTGTGTATAACCCTTGTCAACTATCTGTGTTTGCCAGGCAGACAATTTACTATGTGTAACTTTTGTCAACTATCTGTGTTTGCCAGGCAGACTATTTACTGTGTATAACCCATGTCAACTATCTGTGTTTGTCAGGCAGACTATTTACTGTGTATAACCCTCGTCAGATATCTGTTTGTCAGGCAGACTAGTTACTGTGTATAACCCTTTTCAGATATCTGTGTTTGTCAGGAAGACTATTTACTGTGTATAACCCTTGTCTGCTACTGTCTGCTACCTTGTCTGCTACAGTCTGCCTGACACATTGTCAGCTGTGTTTGTAAGGCAGACTATTTACTGTGTATAACCCTTGTCATCTACCTGTGTTTGTCAGGCAGACTATTTACTATGTATAACCCTTGTCTGCTACTGTCTGCTACCTTGTCTGCTACAGTCTGCCTGACACATTGTCAGCTATATGTGTTTGTAAGGCAGACTATTTACTGTGTATAACCTTTGTCAGCTATCTGTGTTTGTCAGGCAGACTATTTGCTATGTATAACAATTGTTATCTATCTGTGTTTGTCAGGCAGACTATTTACTATATATAACCCTTGCCAGCTATCTGTGTTTGTCAGGCAGACTATTTAGTATGTATAACCCTCGTCTGCTGTGTTTGTCAGGCAGACTATTAAATCTGTATACCCCTTGTCAGCTATCTGTGTTTGTCAGGCAGACTATTTAATGTGTATACCCCCTTGTCAGATATCTGTGTTTGTCAGGCAGTCTATTTACTATGTTTAACAATTGTCATTTATCTGTGTTTGTCAGGCAGACTATTTACTATGTATAACCCTTGTCTGCTATCAGTGTTTGTCAGGCAGACTATTTACTATGTATAACCCTTGTCTGCTATCTGTGTTTGTCAGGCAGACTATTGAATGTGCATACCCCTTGTCAGCTATCTGTGTTTGTCAGGCAGACTATTTACTATGTATAACCCTTGTCTGCTACTGTCTGCTACCTTGTCTGCTACAGTATGCTTGACACATTGTCAACTATGTGTGTTTGTAAGGCAGACTATTTACTGTGTATAACCCTTGTCAGCTATCTGTGTTTGTCAGGCAGACTATTTGCTATGTATAACAATTGTCATCTATCTGTGTTTGTCAGGCAGACTATTTACTATGTATAACCCTTGACTGCTATATGTGTTTGTCAGGCAGACTATTGAATGTGCATACCTATTGTCAGCTATCTGTGTTTGTCAGGCAGACTATTTATTATGTATAACCCTTGTCATCTACCTGTTTTTGTCAGGCAGACTATTTACTATGTATAACCCTTGTCTGCTACTGTCTGCTACCTTGTCTGCTACAGTCTGCCTGACACATTGTCAGCTATATGTGTTTGTAAGGCAGACTATTTACTGTGTATAACCTTTGTCAGCTATCTGTGTTTGTCAGGCAGACTATTTGCTATGTATAACAATTGTTATCTATCTGTGTTTGTCAGGCAGACTATTTACTATGTATAACCCTTGTCTGCTATCTGTGTTTGTCAGGCAGACTATTTAGTATGTATAACCCTCGTCTGCTGTGTTTGTCAGGCAGACTATTGAATGTGTTCACCCCTTGTCAGCTATCTGTGTTTGTCAGGCAGACTATTTAGTATGTATAACCCTTGTCTGCTGTGTTTGTCAGGCAGACTATTAAATGTGTTTACCCCTTGTCAGCTATCTGTGTTTGTCAGGCAGACTATTTAATGTGTATACCCCCTTGTCAGATATCTGTGTTTGTCAGGCAGTCTATTTACTATGTTTAACAATTGTCATTTATCTGTGTTTGTCAGGCATACTATTTACTATGTATAACCCTTGTCTGCTATCAGTGTTTGTCAGGCAGACTATTTACTATGTATAACCCTTGTCTGCTATCTCTGTTTGTCAGGCAGACTATTGAATGTGCATACCCCTTGTCAGCTATCTGTGTTTGTCAGGCAGACTATTTACTATGTATAACCCTTGTCTGGTCTGCTACCTTGTCTGCTACAGTCTGCCTGACACATTGTCAGCTATCTGTGTTTGTAAGGCAGACTATTTACTGTGTATAACCCTTGTCAGCTATCTGTGTTTGTCAGGTAGACTATTTACTGTGTATAACCTTTGTCAGCTATCTGTGTTTGTCAGGCAGACTATTTACTGTGGATAACCCTTGCCAGCTGTCTGTGTTTGTCAGGCAGACTATTTACTGTGAATAACCCTTGTCAGCTTTCTGCGTTGTCAGGCAGACTATTTACTATGTATAACCCATGTATAACCCTTGTCAGCTATCTGTGTTTGTGACAGACTATTTACTATGTATAACCCTTGTCTGCTATCTGCGTTTGTCAGGCAGACTATCTACTATGTATAACCCTTGTCTGCTATCTTCGTTTGTCAGGCAGATTTTTTACTATGTATAACCCATGTGACTGTGTATAACTCTTGTCAGTTACCTGTGTTGTCCGGCAGAGTATTTACTAGGTATAACCCATGTATAACCCTCATCAGATATCTGTGTTTGTCAGGCAGACTATTTACTATGTATAACCCTTGTCAACTATCTATGTTTGTCAGGCAGACTATTTACTGTGTATAACCCTTGTCAGCTATCTGTGTTTGTCAGGCAGACTGTTTACTATGTATAACCCTTGTCTGCTATCTGCGTTTATTAGGCAGTTACAATGTATAACCCTTGTCAGATATCTGTGTTTGTCAGGCAGACTATTTACTATGTATAACCCTTGTCAGCTATCTGTGTTTGACAGGCAGACTATTTACTATGTATAACCCTTGTCAGCTATCTGTGTTTGTCAGGCAGACTATTAACTATGTATAACCCTTTTCAGCTATCTGTCTTTGTCAGGCAGACTATTTACTATGTATAACCCTTGTCAGCTATCTATGTTTGACAGGCAGACTATTTACTATGTTTAACCCTTGTCAGCTATCTGTGTTTGACAGGCAGACTATATACTATGTATAACCCTTGTCTACCATATGTGTCTGTCAAGCAGACTATTTATTACGTATAACCCTTGTCAGATATGTTTTCAGGCAGGCTATTTACTACGTATAACCCTTGTCTAATATCTGTGTTTGTAAGGCAGACTATTTACTATGTATAACCCTTGTCAGCTATCTGTGTTTGTCAGGCAGACTATTTACTATGTATAACCCTTGTCAGATATCTGTGTTTTTCAGGCAGGCTATTTACTAAGTATAACCCTTGTCAGGCAGCCTATTTACTATGTATAATCCTTGTCAGATATGTTTGTCAGGCAGGCTATTTTACTACGTATAACCCTTGTTAATTACCTGTCAGATTGACTGTTTACCATGTATAATGCTTGCCAGATATCTGTGTTTGTCAGGCAGATTACTTACTATGTATAACCCTTGTCAGTGATATGTGTCTATGTATAACCCTTGTCAGTGATCTGTGTCTCAGCTATCTGTGATATATACATTACCAAGTCATTGCCATTATTTCAGATACTTTATGGTAAACTGCTTTCGATTTTCACCAATATTATTTGCAGGTCTGTTTAAATTAAATCTCAGACAAGTCCTAAAATGAGCAAAATGGAAACATGCATATTTAATATGTTGTAACTACACATAAATAAAGAAGAAATAAAAACAGAATTGCACGGAACCCTCAAATTATGTTAACAACATAGAATTAGTTTACACATCTATAGTCCTTTCACGGGGCGACAAGAGGCCTGAATTTTCTTTTCAAATTTCTAATATATCGGGCATATCGGCCGGTGCTCGACGTCTGATAAACCGGGAAAATTCACCAGTGGTCCATGATACGGAAGCATGCAAGCAAAATACACGTGCACAAGACGGGTACATAACAAGGATACTTGACAAAGTCTATGCACGAGTTGGCTATGAGGCCCAATGCAGTTCTCTCATTGAAGGATGACATATGGTAACACATCTTTCTAACTGTACGAAAATATAAAATTAACATCTCATGCTCACCTCACACAATATGCAATACATAATATCGACAAGACAAAACTACATGCTGTATTCAAATCATTTAACAAATGAAAAGTTAATAAATCTAATTTTAACCTACAGTCTTATATTGATTGGTCTATTGATGTGTTTACAGATGTAGACTTGGCAATGTCAAGCTAGTTGAACTTGCAAGAGCCTTTGCAAATGCAAAACTTTAAGGGCCTGGAGGTGATCTGGAACCATCATGCGTGTCAATCCAAATTCGAATACAACCATCATAAGGTGTTTCAGGTTCATAACCAACATGTATATTCACTAAGGGAGGATCCATTATCTGTACATAACCAACATGTATATATATTCACTAAGGGAGGATCTGTACATAACCAACATGTATATTGACTAAGAGAGGACCCATTATCTGTACATAACCAACATGTATATTGACTAAGGGAGGACCCATTATCTGTAAATAACCAACATGTATATTGACTAAGGGAGGACCCATTATCTGTACATAACCAACATGTATATTCACTAAGGGAGGACCCATTATCTGTACATAACCAACATGTATACTGACTAAGGGAGGACCCATTACCTGTACATAACCAACATGTATATTGACTAAGGGAGGACCCATTATCTGTACATAACCAACATGTATATTGACTAAGGGAGGACCCATTATCTGTACATAACCAACATGTATATTGACTAAGGGAGGACCCATTATCTGTACATAACCAACATGTATATTGACTAAGGGAGGACCCATTATCTGTACAATTTAATTTTTGCTAATGAAATAGTTTGGTCTGGAAAACTAAACGACTCAGCAAGTTTTGATGTATAAATCATTAATAGTAATTCATGTGATAAATTCCTGATTTGTGATGGAGGAACGCTTTATTTGATTATATGTATAACTGTTAGCAATACGATGCCCATTTAAATTAATATTTATGATTTAGCTATGCACACCGAACATTTTCATTAACAATAGGTAGCATGTGGCTTAATTTAATTCAAGTGTATATATATTTCATATGAAACTGAAGGACATTATGGAGGTTTTCACTTGTATTTGGTTTGACACAAATCACCCTTCAAGATCACCTCCCTTGAACACATCATGCCCATGTCAGACATTATGGAGGTTTTCACTTGTATTTGGTTTGACACATATCACCCTTCAAGATCACCTCCCTTGAACACATCATGCCCATGTCAGACATTATTGAGGTTTTCACTTGTATTTGGTTTGACACAAATCACCCTTCAAGATCACCTCCCTTGAACACATCATGCCCATGTCAGACATTATGGAGGTTTTCACTTGTATTTGGATTGACACAAATCACCCTTCAAGATCACCTCCCTTGAACACATCATGCCCCATGTCAGACATTATGGAGGTTTTCACTAGTATTTGGATTGACACAAATCACCCTTCAAGATTGCCTCCCTGAACACATCATGCCCGAGTCAGACATTTTGTCCTTGTGCTTGTGATAGATATATGTTTTTCTTCTGAGTTGTCTTCCAGGGCAAAATTCTAAGAATCTTGCATGGGTATCTGGTGAAGATCATGAATTTCAAATTGAGTTATGTTTCTAAACTTAGGCTCTGCAGAGGTTTCGATTCAAACAGGTATACCGATAGCTACGATTTTCCTGTCCACCACATACCCATGTTTGATTGTTTTTCCTGCTTACCATTGACATTTCACGCATTGGTGTCTCCAATAAATAACAAAAATTGTGTTGATTAACACAATGACATCATGCAATTGTTGGTGTTATCGACATCATTTTTGACAGTGCATGCTTTTTATCTACACCCGTGGGTAGGATAAGATTTCCCTGCACATCTGTAACTTTCTTGCATACCACATAAGGATATCAGAGTTTTACATATTACCTTTAACATTTGTGCATCAGCACATGGTAAAATGCCAAGAGTTGCACGATGTTGCATGATGTCAGTGTGTAAAAAAAACTTTAAGAAAGGAGATGATGACATCAACGCAAAAAATTTCAACAGTATCGAGAAAGGAATCTATCATTAGTAACAGGTCAGATAGGGAAATTCCAACCTCGGTACTACCATTTTAATGGAATGGTCTTAATTCAAAGAAAGAACAATCCATTATAAATATATGTAGCGGGTTAAAGCTGAAAGTCCAAAAGTCCGCTATACTGCTAAATTTATCTTCTGGTGAAAGACTTGACAGGTAGCCAATATATTTTCGATATGTATGCACACAAATTTAACTGATAAGGGGTGAAGTGCATGTGTTTTTAGTAAAATTTAAAATAGAAGAACATAGTTGTGTTAAATATAGGCTATGCATGTTTGCCATTCCAGCATTTATAGCTTAACCAGAATGAAACAAAACTGTTAAAATGATAAAGCGCCTTGTCTCCAGAATGAGTCATTTTTCACTGTGGCTATGTAATTTTTCAGATGGTGGCTACATAATTCTTCAGACTATGGCTATGTAATTTTACAGCAGCTATGTATTTTCAGATTGAGGCTGCATATTTTACAGCCTGTGGCTATGTAATTTTACAGACTGTGGCTATGTAACTTTAAAGACTGTGGCTATGTAATTTTTACAGACTGTGGCTATGTACAATTTACAGACTATGACTATGTAATTTTACAGACTATGGCTATGTCACTTTACAGACTGTGGTTATGTAATATTTATAGACTATGGCTATGTAATTTTACAGACTATGGCTATGTCACTTTACAGACTGTGGCTATGAAATATTTACAGACTGTGGCTATGTACATTTTACAGACTATGGCTATGTAATTGTACAGACTGTGGCTATGTAATATTACAGACTGTGGCTTTGTAATTTTACAGACTGTGACTATGTACATTTTCAGACTGTGACTATGTAATTTTTTTAGGCTGAGCTATGTAATTTTTCAGACTATGGGCTATGTAAATTTTCAGACAAAGGCTATGTTATTTTTTCGAAATGTGGCTATGTATTTGGAATCTGCTACTAAAATAAAATTATTTAACCATATGTCATTTAAATGTATTATTGAATAAAAATAATAAAATGATGTTGAAATATGAATATGAAATGTCTTGTGAATACAATTCGATTTTGGAAATGTTACTTTTGAACATTAATCCAGCTGTCAGGTGCTTATTATAAAAGATTTAAGGTATTTATTTTTTATTAAACAATTCAATTTTAGCATTTTTTAAGAATTGCCAATTTCAGACCCATGTTAGACACCTGTTAGACCCATGTTAGACCCATTCTAGAGTCAAGCTGATTTAGGTAAGTAGTGCAAAAGCATGAGATTTATTCATCAATAGGATTATACAGTGCCGAGCTGCAACATTCACATTATGCGAGTTCACTTGTCTGCGATGTTCACATATGTGATTTTCTTTGTATGCAACATGCAACGATGTGATTTTATTTGCCTATGTGAGTTCACTTGTCTGCAGCATTCACACATTGATTGCATTTGTCTGCATCATTCGCATAAATATGTGATTTCACTTGCCTGCAACATTCACATGTGATTTTGCTTGTCTGCAACATTAACATATATGTGATTTCGCTTGTCTGCAACATTTACAAATGTGATTTCACTTGTCTGCAACATTTACATATATGTGAATCGCTTGTCTGCAACATTCACAAATGTGATTTCACTTGTTTGCAACATTTACCTATGTGAGTTCACTTGTCTGCAATATTCAAATATGAGATTTCACTTGTCTGCAACATTCACATATGAGATTTCGCTTGTCTGCAACATTCACGTATTAGATTTCAAAAAATAAACACACAAAATGTTGATTATCGGCGACAATTTTCGGCAACGTTAATGCGCAAAATGTCAATGTTATTCAAGAAAAAGCCTCAGTCATGGGTATGCGATAAAGATTGGGAATTTCCAACCCTGGGTATATCGGCTGCAATGAAAACAGTCATGGTATACCTTGTGTTGGAATTCTCTATCTTCACAGGATACCCATGAAAGATTCTTAATATAATCTTATTGACGAAAAAGCTTAATCTGTTGGGTTTTAATTGGCGCTTGGGAATGCCTAAACATTTCTAAATTCACAAATATCACATGTATATATGGTGCATTTCGCTTAAACAATATTTCATTTGTGATTCCATGTGATTACAAACGAAAAGTATTTGAAAACAATATTTTGATGAAAACTTATGTTTTTTAACTCCTTGTTTGGTGCACTTGATAATGTTATAGCAAATTAAGAAAAGGTGATAATAGAACATATCGAAATTGACATCACAAAATACAACTGTAAATTTCAGGAAAAAGACTGCGCCATTGAACAATAAGCATCACACTCAATTTCAATTAATTTCTGCTCAATTTCGGACAAACCATCAACATTTGTACATGCGAAATCTATTTTTAGTTTTAAGCAATGTCGATGCGTGCTATTATTGGATTCCCTTAATTCCGTCTATAATCTCACATATGACAAAGTTAGGTAATATCTGAAGTAGAAAATAAGGACGATTTGTTACACATAGAAATATAACCATGCTCAAATTCACAGGCTTCAAAAACATGTCTATCACAGGCACCATACAACAAGGCAAGAAAACTGTTAGTGTGTCCAACAGCAAAGGATACTTAACAAATTCAATAGCCTGTGTTTTAAGATAGCCTAAGCCTGTGTTTTCATTGAATGATGACATGTGATAGTGTATTCCACGCTCTGAAATATACATACAGTACATAGCGTGACAGACATACATCAGTGAAAATAAAACTAAGCTCCACCGATGATAATTATGGTGTCAAATTCATGAAACTTTAATGTCCAAAAATTCACTAATTAATAAGACCATAATGAATTAATTGCTAGTTTCTCATCCAAATTTATTTCAAAATAGGGGTGGTGGGTGAAATATTATTTTTTTATTTTTAATAGTGTTTCATACTTTCAGCAATTTTTTTAATTATTTTTGTTGTTGTTTTTTTAATAAAAATTACCGGGGTGGCATAAAAAAACGGGGGCGGGCGGGGATGAGAACCTAGAAATTAATTTATTATGGCCTAATGAAAACTGCTTCTTCACTACTACTAAAGATCCTCAAACGTCATGCATTAAAGGGACACACGGCAATCTTGTGTTTTTAAACTTTTGGCATCCCGTTTTTCTATATTACTTTAAATATTTGCAAATCATTACTGATAATTACCTGAATAGTTCAAAGCGAACTGTTTTTGCATTTACTAACTGTTGATTAATCAATACTATAGTTAAATCTAGCGTAGAAAAATGAAGGAAAATGTATAACTCCAAAATAAATTACCTTTAATTCAATATATGCAAGCAGATTTAAAGTCAATAGCATACTGGTTTAATAAATAGAGGTGTTGATTTTAATGTTAAGGTTGCCATGTGTCCCATTAAGGAATATGTATAATTTTTTGAATATATGCCTCTCAACTGAGGTCATGCATGAACGCCTACATAATAATTTAAAATATAGCTTATTATTCGCATAATGATATCTCCAGGCATTTTTAGTGGCTGCAAAGAAGCACTCATGATAGGTGAAAATGTGGACTAAGAGCAAAAATTCAGACTTTGTCTACTAATAGCACAGAAAAAAACAGAAAACACAACTGTAAATTTTATGAGAAGATCGAGCACTGAACAAAAGATGCGCAATCAAATTCAATATACTCCCGCTCAGTTTTCAAAGTCATCAAAATGCGTACTAGTGAAATCTATTTTTAGCAATTTTTAAACAATGTTGAGCCGTGCTATTCATTATTATTATATGCAATTTCAGTTTAAAATGTGATATTTTTTAATTTTTTGTTTCTAACTGAAATGTTACCCCTTTTGTTCCCTAGAATTGCAGTCTGAAGTTTCGTGCTTTGAAGTCTTGGACAGCAACCTGTACAACTATGTGAGCTTTGACATATGAAAATTCGTGTTGAAGTCTGGTACCTTACAATAACCCATTACACATCATTCAAACTATGAAACAAGTACCCCGGTACACATCATACTTAGTTTGAAACGAGTACCCTGGTACACATTATACTAACTATGAAACAAGTACCCCGGTACACATTATACTAACTATGAAACAAGTACCCCAGTACACATTATACTAACTATGAAACAAGTACCCCCATACACATTATACTAACTATGAAACAAGTACCCTGGTACACATTATACTAACTATGAAACAAGTACCCCAGTACACATTATACTAACTATGAAACAAGTACCCTGGTACACATCATTCTAACTATGAAACAAGTACCCCAGTACACATTATACTAACTATGAAACAAGTACCCTGGTACACATTATACTAACTATGAAACAAGTACCCTGGTACACATTATACTAACTATGAAACAAGTACCCTGGTACACATTATACTAACTATGAAACAAGTACCCCGGTACACATTATACTAACTATGAAACAAGTACCCTGGTACACATTATACTAACTATGAAACAAGTACCCCAGTACACATTATACTAACTATGAAACAAGTACCCTGGTACACATCATTCTAACTATGAAACAAGTACCCCGGTACACATTATACTAACTATGAAACAAGTACCCCGGTACACATTATACTAACTATGAAACAAGTACCCCGGTACACATTATACTAACTATGAAACAAGTACCCCAGTACACATTATACTAACTATGAAACAAGTACCCCCATACACATTATACTAACTATGAAACAAGTACCCTGGTACACATTATACTAACTATGAAACAAGTACCCCGGTACACATTATACAAACTATGAAACAAGTACCCCAGTACACATTATACTAACTATGAAACAAGTACCCCAGTACACATTATACCTACTATGAAACAAGTACCCCGGTACACATTATACTAACTATGAAACAAGTACCCCGGTACACATTATACTTAGTATGAAACAAGTACCCTGGTACACATTATACTAACTATGAAACAAATACCCCAGTACACATTATACTTAGTATGAAACAAGTACCCCGGTACACATTATACCTACTATGAAACAAGTACCCCGGTACACATTATACTAACTATGAAACAAGTACCCCGGTACACATTATACTAACTATGAAACAAGTACCCCAGTATACATTATACTAACTATGAAACAAGTACTCCAGTACACATACTAACTATGGAACAAGTACCCCAGTACACATTATACTTAGTATGAAACAAGTATCCCCGGTACACATTATACTAACTATGAAACAAGAACCCCAGTACACATCATACTTAGTATGAAACAAGTACCCCGGTACACATTATACTTAGTATGAAACAAGTACCCCAGTACACATCATACTAACTATGAAACAAGTACCCCGGTACACATTATACTAACTATGAAACAAGTACCCCCTGTACACACCATACTTAGTATGAAACAAGTACCCCAGTACACATACTATGAAACAAGTACCCCAGTACACATACTATGAAACAAGTACACCAGTAAAATCCTACTAACTATGAAACAAGTACACCAGTAAAATCCTACTAACTATGAAACAAGTACCCCGGTACACATTATACTAACTATGAAACAAGTACCCCCTGTACACACCATACTTAGTATGAAACAAGTACCCCAGTACACATACTATGAAACAAGTACCCCAGTACACATACTATGAAACAAGTACACCAGTAAAATCCTACTAACTATGAAACAAGTACCCCGGTACACATACTATGAAACAAGTACCCCGGTACACATTTTACTTACTATGAAACAAGTACCCCCTGTACACACCATACTTAGTATGAAACAAGTACCCCAGTACACATACTATGGAACAAGTACCCCAGTACACATTATACTAACTATGAAACAAGTACCCCAGTACACATTATACTAACTATGAAACAAGTACCCTGGTACACATTATACTAACTATGAAACAAGTACCCCGGTACACATTATACTAACTATGAAACAAGTACCCCAGTACACATTATACTAACTATGAAACAAGTACCCTGGTACACATTATACTAACTATGAAACCAGTACCCCGGTACACATACTATGAAACAAGTACCCCAGTACACATACTATGAAACAAGTACCCCGGTACACATTATACTAACTATGAAACAAGTACCCCGGTACACATTATACTAACTATGAAACAAGTACCCCAGTACACATTATACTAACTATGAAACAAGAACCCCAGTACACATCATACTTAGTATGAAACAAGTACCCCGGTACACATTATACTTAGTATGAAACAAGTACCCCAGTACACATCATACTAACTATGAAACAAGTACCCCGGTACACATTATACTAACTATGAAACAAGTACCCTGGTACACATCATACTTAGTATGAAACAAGTACCCCAGTACACATACTATGAAACAAGTACACCAGTAAAATCCTACTAACTATGAAACAAGTACCCCGGTACACATTATACTAACTATGAAACAAGTACCCCGGTACACATTATACTAACTATGAAACAAGTACCCCGGTACACATTATACTAACTATGAAACAAGTACCCCCTGTACACACCATACTTAGTATGAAACAAGTACCCCAGTACACATACTATGAACACCAGTAAAATCCTACTAACTATGAAACAAGTACCCCGGTACACATTATACTAACTATGAAACAAGTACCCCGGTACACATTATACTAACTATGAAACAAGTACCCCGGTACACATTATACTAACTATGAAACAAGTACCCCCTGTACACACCATACTTAGTATGAAACAAGTACCCCAGTACACATCCTACTAACTATGGAACAAGTACCCCAGTAAACATCCTACTAACTATGAAACAAGTACCCCGGTACACATTATACTAACTATGAAACAAGTACCCCGGTACACATTATACTAACTATGAAACTAGTACCCCAGTACACATACTATGAAACAAGTACCCCTGTAAACTTCCTACTATGAAACAAGTACCCCAGTACATATTATACTAACTATGAAACAAGTACCCAGTACACATCATACTATGAAACAAGTACCCCATTACACATACTATGAAACAAGTACCCACGTATACATCATACTTACTATGAAACAAGTACCCTCATGCACATCAATGAGGGGCAACCAAAACTATTTATAGCAACAGTAACCTTGAGCTTTGACCAAATGACCTGAATAATAATTCGGTGCTTCCTTTCCATGAGCCACACCTAGAGTTTTTTTTTGTTAAATTTCCTCAAGGGAAAGTTAAGTTATTGAACGGAAACCAATGTTCTAATTAAAGTAACAGTAACCTTGACTTTGATCAAATGACCCAAATGCCAATTTTATATTTATAATAACAGTGACCTTGACCTTTATTTAACCCAAATAACAATCCAAAGCTTCCTTTGTATGAGCCGCACCTTGTGTTAAAAGTTTTATTTTAAATCTACAGTAATGACTAGATTTTTTTCTTCTTTTTATAGTAGGAGCGACCTTTGACCAAATAACCTGAATAAACCCCTGAGGTTCCTTTCCTTGAGCTGCACTTTGTGGTGAAGTTTCATAAAAAATCCCACAAGTGAAAATTGTAAAGTTACTGAGCAGGAAAAAAATCTATTTATAGTAACAATGCCCATGACCTCCAAATGACATGAATAACAATCTTGAGCTTTCTTCCCATGAGCTGCACCTTGCGGTGAAGCTTCTATTAGGGGATGCTCTCTTATTAGGGGAAATATGGTATATAAGCATGATTACCAGTCTTATCCACAGAGATGGTTAAAAGCAGGAAGTAGATGTAATTGTGTCTCTATACGATCTAATGGCCACATTAATGCTGAAGTTCATGACAGACTTTTCTATGGTGTTGTTCGCCATTACAGCAATTCACAAACCGTGTCTCTTTCATTGAAAATGCATTTCAATTGTCAGAAATGATTTTGTTCACCTCAAATGGGCTGACATTATGTTCTAAGTCGATGAATGTTTTTATTTGTTTTTATTTGTTTGATTCACATGCAAGCAACAATAATAGGATGCCTGATGATTGTGGTAATGCTGTAGAGATGCAATTTAAAAGTTTTGACAAGTTAATATCTTATTTGAAAACTTTGTATGCCAAGTGAACTGTAGATGGATTTTTATCGAACTTGGCCTGCCTTGTGCAACCGTTTAGATATGTACAAAGCATTCTGCTCCGCTCCATAACTAGGACACAGAATCTAAGATCACCTACAACATTACTTCTGTTTACACCAGCTCTATCCAGGTTACTATCCTCTCATTGGATTCTTTTTAAAGAAGTCTATTTGTTGACAAAATAATCCAAGTAGGGATGTGGATGGACTAGTCTCCATATTTTCATAGGCATAACTAATTCTACGTAGTCATACTGTGGATGGATATTCATATCCCTACATATTCTAAGTATGGATGGATTGGTCTCCATGACTTTCAAGCGTATTTACATACGGCATAACTCATTACTACATAGTCCATGTATGGATGGACAGGTCTCCATGACTTTCAAGCATACTTTTTTTACATATGGCATAGCTTATTTACTACAGTGGAAGTAGGGAAAGAAAATGAAATTACTATACTGAAAGGAAAAAGAAAAGCAGGGTGCGTATTTCCGCTATATATTGTATGTTTAATATGCTACTGCTAATCGAATGGTACAGGGCGACATTAGGCCTGTCCTTTTAGAAAGAAGGTTTAAACAGCACTGAACACACCAATGGTTACCCCTTTAAAGTTTCATTATCGTCAGAATGCGCATTTGGCTCAAGCAGGTGAGCAAACTTAGGCTTTAAATGTTGCAATCACTTAACATTAAATACAGTACTGAACTGGCTCAATTTTTCAAAGAGGAACTTCAGCATTTATGAATTTCTTGTTACAACGTGTACTGTGATTAAAACGTCTACAACATCACAGTTGTGTCCTTTCTCAAACTAACTGCACTTTTTTTTTTACAAAACATCTTGGGATTTCCTTGGAATATATATGGAATTAAGTGTGCAGTATATGCAATATATAGCGGAAATACGCACCCTGCGTTTCTTTTTCCTTTCAGTATATATAGTCCATGTATGGATGTACTGGTCTCCATGAACTTTCAAGCATATTTACATACGACATAACTCATTACTATATAGTCCATGCATATACTGCTCTCCATGAACTTTCAAGCATATTTATATACGGCATAACTCATTACTATATAGTCCATGTATGGATGTACAGGTCTCCATGAACTTTCAAGCATATTTACATACGGCATAACTCATTACTATATAGTCCATGTATGGATGTACAGGTCTCCATGACTTTCAAGCATATTTACATATGGCACAACTCATTACTATATAGTCCATGTATGGATGTACAGGTCTCCATGAACTTTCAAGCATATTTACATACGGCATAACTCATTACTATATAGTCCATGTATGGATGTACTGTTCTCCATGACTTTCAAGTATATTTACATACAGCATAACTCATTACTATATAGTCCATGTATGGATGTACTGTTCTCCATGACTTTCAAGTATATTTACATACAGCATAACTCATTACTATATAGTCCATGTATGGATGTACTGTTCTCCATGACTTTCAAGCATATTTACATATGGCATAACTCATTACTATATAGTCCATGTATGTATGTACTGTTCTCCATGACTTTCAAGCATATTTACATATGGCATGACTCATTACTATATAGTCCATGTATGGATGTACTGTTCTCCATGACTTTCAAGCATATTTACATATGGCATGACTCATTACTATATAGTCCATGTATGTATGTACTGTTCTCCATGACTTTCAAGCATATTTACATATGGCATAACTCATTACTATATAGTCCATGTATGGATGTACTGTTCTCCATGACTTTCAAGCATATTTACATATGGCATAACTCATTACTATATAGTCCATGTATGTATGTACTGTTCTCCATGACTTTCAAGCATATTTACATATGACATAACTCATTACTATATAGTCCATGTATGTATGTACTGTTCTCCATGACTTTCAAGCATATTTACATATGACATAACTCATTACTATATAGTCCATGTATGGATGGACAGGTCTCCATGACTTTTAAGCATATTTACATATGGCATAACTCATTACTATATAGTCCATGTATGGATGGACAGGTCTCCATGACTTTTAAGCATATTTACATATGGCATAACTCATTACTATATAGTCCATGTATGGATGTACTGTTCTCCATGACTTTCAAGCATATTTACATACAGCACAACTCATTACTACATTTTCCATGTATGGATCAACAGGTCTCCATGACTTTCAAGTCTATTTTTTTTACATATGGCATAGCTTATTTACTACAGTTGAAGTAGGAAAGAAAATGAAAAGTGAAGCAATGAACTTAAAATGAGAATGAGCTTTTTACAATAAATTGTAGCATGTGAATGTATCTATGACAACAGAAACACAGTTATCAATGGTGGCTAGTTTCAAACAAATATTTAAACAGGCACTTAAAGCATATCAAAGTAGAAGTCTGATGTAACATGTTTTACTAAATATTCAAATAATGGCTCATTATCTTGTTGTGTTGAAACAGTGATGCCAATAGTTTTGATGAATCTTTTGCTCAGAGCATATTCAATTATAATACATACATACATGTTTATGGTTAGTGCTGTCTAGGACATGTTTTGTCACAGATTAGTATGAAACTAGCCCATATTATGTGTACAATAAGTGCCAGGGCGGCATTACCTTCTGCAACATCAAACCCCTGAAACTTGACTGGTTGTGCATAATTCACCATGGCTGACAACCAAGGGTGTATGTTGGTTGTTGCACCGGTGTAGTGGTAGTTGGACATCAGTGCCATCTCCTCATCAGCAGTAAGAGTTCCCTACAGTTACAAGAAAACACCAGTCAACTATGGTGTGTACAGAACATACAAGAGATACAACAGGGCCTTGAAAAGCTCTACTAGTGACTATGCCAATTGCCCTTAAAGACATTTTCTATAGTTTTTTCTGCATAACAGATTTTCCTTAAACTTTTTTAAATATAGACAGAAAAGGCAAAAATAATGGTAGGTCACCATGCTTGTTAAAAATTTTAAAAATAATTTGTAATGCCACCTTCATGTCAATCTGTCCAAAAAGTTGAACAAGTCCATGAAATAGCTAAATAAGATATTTTTGAAGTCTAACCATTTATTCATTGGTCACAATTCTGCTAAAATTGTATTAAAGTAAAGAACATTTAATAACAATAACATTTAAAGCTCATCTTTATGTAAAACCTATATTTTTTTACAAAATCTGTTGAGACCATTACCACAATTTATGCACAAATTAGCCCATAATGATACAATTTCCTTTTTTTTTTGTATGTTCCCAATAACAGATTTTTTTTAAACTTTCTAAGCACATAGTTTAACATATATAAAAACAAAATCTACAATAACAATGATAGGTCCCCATGCTTGTTTAGAAAAAGAATTTGAAACCCTAACCCTATGCTAAAAGGCCAAGTTTTGTATGAAATTATATAGAAATGGTATATTTTCCTTTTTTGTTATGTAGCAGAATAACAGAATTTGTTCAAACTTCCTAGGCACTTATTTGAACATCTATTTAGACAATATATTCAATTAAATTTATAGGACACCATGCATATTGAGATTTAATTTAATATTGGTTTTTGAAACCATACCATTATGATTATTTTTTTTAATTTTGTTGGTATTTTTTCAAAATGCTATATTTTTCCTATTTATGTATCTAATAATAGGCCTTTATTTAAATAAAGACAATAAATTTTTTTAAAAAAAAAAAAATAAAATAAAAAAAAATAAAAAAAATTCAAAAAAAAAAATTTCAAAAAAATGAAAAACAAAAAAACATACAACTAGACATCAAAAGTAACATTCCCATATATTTGTAGGAAAATCCATTCAATAGTTTTAGAAGAGAAGTCGCCCAAAAAAGCTGCGCATCGAAAACTACAGCAAATGCCTTTAAGTATTGATCAAACGTTTTCCCAAGGTGCTTGTGTTAAAGGTGTGAGGGGGGTTGGGATTGTTCACATGCAACAGTAAGTACATGCAGTAAATGATATTGTAAAGGTACACAAGATCTTTTTGTGGAGTATGAGTTAGGTCAGGACTTGTAATGGAGTGTGAGTTAGGTCAGGACTTCATTTGTAGTGGAGTGTGAGTTAGGTCAGGACTTGATAGTGGAGTGTGAGTTAGATCAGGATTTCATATATAGTGGAGTGGGAGTTAGGTCAGGACTTCTATAATGGAGTGGGAGTTAGGTCAGGACCTCATTTGTAGTGGAATGGGAATTAAATCAGAATTGAATTGAATGTTGTTTAACGGCTCATCAACACAGTATAGGTTATTTAGAGCCGCCCCAGAGAGAGGGGAAGGATACATAGGAATCCGGGAACCTGCCCTACTCTTATTATCGAATAGATTCCTATGGTTCTTTAACGTGCTCGGAGGATAGACCGATACACGGGACCGCCCGGAAAGTGTCTTGCCCAAGAACACATCGACAGAACTCAGTGTCCCCACAGAGGATTGAACCCGGGGCCTCCGGCTGCAAATCCGCGCTACCGACTGCGCCACGCCAGCCCTAAGTCAGGACTTCACTTGTAGTTGAGTGGGAGGTAGGTTAGGACTTCATTTGTAGTGGAGTGGGTGGTAGGTCAGTACTTCATTTATAGTGAAGTGGGGGTAGGTCAGGACTTCATTTATAGTGGAGTGGGGGTAGATCAGTACTTCATTTGTAGTGGAATTGGTTGTAGATCAAGAATTCATTTGTAGTGGAGTGAGTGGTAGGTTAGGACTTCATTTGTAGTGGAGTGGGAGGTAGGTTAGGACTTTATTTGTAGTGAAGTGGGTGGTAGGTTAGGACTTCATTTGTAGTGGAGTGGGAGGTAGGTTAGGACTTCATTAGTAGTGGAGTGGGAGGTAGGTCAGGACTTCATTTGTAGTGGAGTGGGGGTAGTTCAGGACTTCATTTGTAGTGGAGTGGGTGGTAGATCAGTACTTCATTTGTAGTGGAGTGAGTGGTAGGCTAGGACTTCATTAATAGTGGATTGGGTGGTAGGTCAGGACTTCATTTGTAGTGATGTGGGTGGTAGGTCAGGACTTCATTTGTAGTGGTGTTGGTGGTATGTCAGGACTTCATTTGTAGTGTTGTGGGTGGTAGGCTAGGACTTCATTTGTAGTGTTGTGGGTGGTAGGTCAGGACTTCATTTGTAGTGGAGAGGGTGCTAGGTCAGGACTTTATTTGTAGTGGATTGGGTGGTAGGTCAGGACTTCATTTGTAGTGTTGTGGGTGGTAGGTCAGGACTTCATTTGTAGTGGTGTGGGTGGTATGTCAGGACTACATTTGTAGTGTTGTGAGTGGTAGGCTAGGACTTCATTTGTAGTGTTGTGGGTGGTAGGTCAGGACTTCATTTGTAGTGGAGAGGGTGGTAGGTCAGGACTTCATTTGTAGTGTTGTGGGTGGTAGGTCAGGACTTCATTTGTAGTGAGAGGGTGGTAGGTCAGGACTTCATTTGTAGTGGAGAGGGTGGTAGGTCATGACTTCATTTGTAGTGGAGTGGGTGGTACGTCAGGACTTAATCTGTAGTGGAGTGGGTGGTAGGTCAGAACTTCATTTGTAGTGAAGTGGGTGGTAGGTCAGGACTTCATTTGTAGTGGAGTGGGTGGTAGGTCAGGACTTCATCTGTAGTGGAGTGGGTGGTAGGTTAGGACTTCATTAGTAGTGGAGTGGGAGGTAGGTTAGGACTTCATTTGTAGTGGAATGGGTGGTAGGTCAGGACTTCATTAGTAGTGGAGTGGGAGGTAGGTTAGGACTTCATTTGTAGTGGAATGGGTGGTAGGTCAGGACTTCATTTGTAGTGGAGTGGGAGGTAGGTTAGGACTTCATTTATAGTGGAGTGGGTGGTAGGTCAGGACTTCATTTGTAGCGGAGTGGGAGGTAGGTTAGGACTTCATTAGTAGTGGAGTGGGAGGTAGGTTAGGACTTCATTTGTAGTGGAGTTGGTGGTAGGTCAGGACTTCATTAGTAGTGGAGTGGGTGGTAGGTTAGGATTTCATTTGTAGTGGAGAGGGTGGTAGGTCAGGACTTCATTAGTAGTGGAGTGGGAGGTAGGTCAGGACATCATTTGTTGTTAAGTGGGAGGTAGGCCATGACTTCATTTGTAGTGGAGTGGGAGGTAGGCCATGACTTCATTTGTAGTGGAGTGGGAGGTAGGTCAGGACTTCATTAGTAGTGGAGTGGGTGGTAGGTTAGGACTTCATTAGTAGTGGAGTGGTTGGTAGGTCAGGACTTCATTTGTAGTGGAGTGGGTGGTAGGTCAAGACTTCATTTGTAGTGGAGTGGGAGATAGGTCAGGATATCATTTGTTGTTAAGTGGGAGGTAGGCCAGGACTTCATTTGTAGTGGAGTGGGTGGTAGGTCAAGATTTCATTTGTAGTGGAGTTGGTGGTAGGTCAGGACTTCATTTGTAGTGGAGTGGGAGATAGGTCAAGACATCATTTGTTGTTAAGAGGGAGGTAGGCCAGGACTCCATCTGTAGTGGAGTGGGTGGTAAGTCAGGACTTCATTTGTAGTGGAGTGTGTGGTAGGTTAGGACTTCATCTGTAGTGGAGTGGGTGGTAGGTCAGGACTTCATTTGTAGTGGAGTGTGCGGTAGGTCAGGACTTCATCTGCAGTGGAGTGGGTGGTAGGTTAGAACTTCATTTGTATTGGAATGTATGGTAGGTCAGGACTTCATTTGTAGTGGAATGGATGGTAGGTCAGGACTTCATTTGTAGTGGAGTGGGTGGTCAGGACAATACATGTTAACATGTCAAAAGTCTGATTTGTGATGCAAAATAGTTAAGTGAGCCTTGTGTTCAAACTAATTCACATGTATAGATTCATTAGAGAAAACAGCAAAGTTATGTGATGACCCTTGTGGTTAATTGTTTTCAATCCCATGCATATAATGAGGTGCATGGGGTAAAACAATAAAAGTATATGATAACTTTAAGCTACTTTACTAGCATTTCACCAGTCAAGTTCTCAAAATGCCAACTTTTGAAGGAATGGCAATATTTTGCAACTACTTTCTAGTTTGAAAGATTGATGGAAAGTAAAACTATTTAGGCATAATATGGTTTATAGGCAATCAATGACCAATCAAATTGATTTCAAAAAGGATTATTGTATATTGTTTGCTAGAGTAAGCTATAATTTGCAAGTTAATTTGTTATCAACTGGCAAAATAATGACTAATAAAAGTGCTAAATTTGAGCACTGAACCCCTGAGTCATCTGTTTCAAAACTAACAAACACTTTTAGACCTATGTGGCAAACTACTAACTCACACTTTCTGACCTATGTGGCAAACAAGCAAAATTATGCAATAACCCTTAGGTTATTATTTTTGAACTAGTTCATAATATTAGAACATTAAAGCTATGTAATGACTCCGGAGTTATTATTTTCGTAGTAACAAACAACAGTAGATATAATGTGGGAAAATAGTAAAGTTATGTGATGACCCATGGGTCATTATTTTCCAACAATTTCACATATTAGTTATGTGATGATGTGATGACTGCTGAGTTATTATTGCCCAACTAATTCATACTATTAGATCCATGAGGAAAACTAATAACGTTTGATCCTTGGGGCAAACTAATAACGTTTGATCCTTGGGGCAAACTAATAACGTCTGATCCTTGGGGCAAACTAATAAAGTTATGTGATGACCTGTGGGTTATTATTGTCCAACTATTTCACAACATTCAGTAGTAAAGTTATGTGATGACTGTGGAGTTACTATTGCCCAACTAATTCATACTATTAGATCCATGGGGCAGACTAGTAAAGTTATATCCATGTGGCAAACAAATAAAGTTTGATCCATGGGGCAAACTAATAAAGTTAGATCCATGGGACAAACTAATAAAGTTAGATTCATGGGGCAAACTAGTAAACTTTTATGTGAGTTATTATTGTCCAACTAATTCACAGCATTAGTAAAGTTATGTGATGACTGTGGAGTTATTATTGCCCAACTAATTCATACTATTAGATCCTTGGGACAAACTAATAACGTTTGATCCTTGGGGCAAACTAATAACGTTTGATCCTTGGGGCAAACTAATAAAGTTATGTGATGACTGTGGGTTATTATTGTCCAACTATTTCACAACATTCAGTAGTAAAGTTATGTGATGACTGTGGAGTTATTATTGCCCAACTAATTCATACTATTAGATCCATGGGGCAAACTAATAAAGTTAGATCCATGGGGCAAACTAATAAAGTTAGATCCATGGGACAAACTAATAAAGTTATATCCATGGGGCAAACTAATAAAGTTAGATCCATGGGGCAAACTAATAAAGTTAGATCCATGGGGCAAACTAAGAAAGTTAGATCCATGGGGCAAACTATGAAAGTAAGATCCATGGGGCTAACTAATAAAGCTAGATCCATGGGGCAAACTAAGAAAGTTAGATCCATGGGGCAAACTAATAAAGTTAGATCCATGGGGCAAACTAATAAAGTTATATCCATGGGGCAAACTAAGAAAGTTAGATCCATGGGGCAAACTAAGAAAGTTAGATCCATGGGGCAAACTAAGAAAGTTAGATCCATGGGGCAAACTAATAAAGTTAGATCCATGGGGCAATCTAATAAAGTTATATCCATGGGGCAAACTAAGAAAGTTAGATCCATGGGGCAAACTAAGAAAGTTAGATCCATGGGGCAAACTAAGAAAGTTAGATCCATGGGGCAAACTAATAAAGTTAGATCCATGGGGCAAACTAATAAAGTTAGATCCATGGAGCAAACTAAGAAAGTTAGATCCATGGGGCAAACTAAGAAAGTTAGGTCCATGGGGCAAACTAATAAAGTTAGATTCATGGGCCGATACTAAGAAAGTTAGATCCATCGGGCAAACTAATAAAGCTAGATCCATGGGGCAAACTTATAAAGCTAGATCCATGGGGCAAACTAATAAAGTTAGATCCATGGGGCAAACTAAGAAAGTTAGATCCATGGGGCAGACTAATAAAGTTAGATCCATGTGGCAAACTAATAAAGTTAGATCCATGGGGCAAACTAATAAAGTTAGATCCATGGGGCAAACTAATAAAGTTATATCCATGGGGCAAACTAAGAAAGTTAGATCCATGGGGCAAACTGATCAAGTTAGATCCATGGGGCAAACTGATAAAGTTAGATCCATGGGGCAAACTAATAAAGTTAGATCCATGGGGCAAACTAATAAAGTTAGATCCATGGGACAAACTAATAAAGTTAGATCCATGGGGCAAACTAATAAAGTTAGATCCATGGGGCAAACTAATAAAGTTATATCCATGGGGCAAACTAAGAAAGTTAGATCCATGGGGCAAACTAAGAAAGTTAGATCCATGGGGCAAACTAATAAAGTTAGATCCATGGGGCAAACTAAGAAAGTTAGATCCATGGGGCAAACTAAGAAAGTTAGATCCATGGGGCAAACTAATAAAGTTAGATCCATGGGGCAAACTAATAAAGTTATATCCATGGGGCAAACTAATAAAGTTAGATCCATGGGGCAAACTAATAAAGTTATATCCATGGGGCAAACTAAGAAGGTTAGATCCTAGGGGCAAACTAAGAAAGTTAGATCCATGGGGGCAAACTGGTAAAGTTATGTGAGTTATTTCTAATTCACAACATTAGTAAAGTTATGTGATGAGCTCTGGGACATTATCTCCAAACAAGTTCACACTGTTTTAGGCCACAAAAAGAAACATTCTAGATTCTCATCCCCTCCCACCCAGATTTCTTTGAGGCTTCTCCCAAAATTGTTATTGCCTTTGGACCTCAATTTTCATAAAATGACAGCAATTTTTGGATCAAAGAAAATACCCCCACTGCAAAATTTACTAAAATTAGGATGAGAATCTAGCAGTTTCTTGATAGTGACCTTATGGAGCAAACTAGAAAGGTATCTCTTGATTCATAAGCATATGCTTACAACCAGTCAGTGCACACGCAAATGAATATAACTTGAAATGAGGCAACAATTTTGGTAGATGAGGTTGATGATATAATATAACACAAAATTAGACAGGATCATCTTTATCTAGCATTGCAAAAATAATTATGTCAGTCTTGGTTTACCTGCAAATAAGAGCCGCAATCTTAACAGCTAAAAAAATTTCAAATTTCTAAAACTGTCAGGAATATCAAGATAAAGGGAGGAAGATTACAGGTTTAAACACTTTATACAAGGTTATATGGTTGTATTCGACTAATTATGAATTCATCTGCATGACTGCTTCAGAGATACCAATAAGTAAACAAACAACCCTCCGATGATCGTTGTACTAGAATCTATAAACCATCAAAATTTTAAAGATAAGTTTCTAGTTGATTTAAATTTCACAATAATTTTATAAAAACCGTCACACATCGGACAGATAGCACTGGCCATGAACCTTTTGTACTGACTAGGTGTATACAAAGAAGAACATAATCAAAGAAATTGTAAATTTATCAGCATAATGGCTCCGACTAAACTCAACTGATTTTCTATGAAAAGTGTCACATTAATCACATCACACACCCTGTAAAAAAAGACAAGCTCAATGTTATAGGCTACCAGATATTACACCATGCCCACAGAAGTTGTCCTATAAATTTATGTCTATAACCATAAAAAATACATTCATTTATTTTAATGAGCAAAAACACATGCTGTGTATATTCACTGAATCCAGGAAGTTTTTTTTTTTTGACAGATAATGAAAATGGAATATCGAAATAATAGCCCAACTGTAACATAGCAACAGACGAACAACCATGGCTGCAAGCCTCCAATCAACACTGATTGATCCAGAATACAGAAACTGGGTCAAGGCAGGTCTTGGCCTCAAATGCACTAAGGATGGGTCAAGGCAGGTCTTGGCCTCAAATGCACTAAGGATGGTATTGAGCATTTTGTTGATGCCCAAGTCCGGACATTCCATCAAAAACTTCTGACCGATATCTGTCAAGTAAAGGGTTTGCGAGTTGGCAGCATATGTTACATCTGTACAACACAAAATGTCCTGCCTTGTCCAACAAGGGGAGTCTGCACTATCAGAAGTGGGGTTTGTAATTACCATGACAACCATGATCCATCCAAGATGAACAGACCATGCCCGGTGGGAATTTGTGATGAAATATTCGACCGCATCACAAAAAGTCACAGATATCGAAGCCCTTCCTGGCTTAATACAGATGCTAGAGACTGGTGCAGAGACAGATGGGAGGTAGCCAAATGTTACATACCGACAGATGATTACAGAGCGGTACTTGTCGCTGTTGACACAGACGTAACGGGGCTCCTCAGTGTGATTATCAATCTCAAAGAATTCCAGAACAAAGTGGCAGAGAATCTATCACTGCAAAGTAATGTATTCTGTCGGGTAGGTTTCTGCCGGTAGTTTTCAAACATAATGTTGTTCATCTTCTGCAGTTTTGTTACTTATAAAATTACAAGAAAACAACTTTTAAATTTGCGTTATATTTACGAACTTTTGTAGGCATTGTGCAGAGAACTGACACTGTACCATATAATAATGAATATTTGTAGACGTTATATTTAAAAACTTTTGTAGGCATTGTACAGAGAACTGAAACTGAAACTGTACCATATAATAATGAATATTTGTAGGCATTATAGTTATGAACTTTTGTAGGCATTGTACTTATAGAGAACTGAAACTGAATTATTGTTTAAAGGCTCATTAACATATCTTATTTGTATCGGTGACACTCAAACTGGTGCTCTTTGGATTCAGAGGCTACCAGAGTCTTTGAAAGATTTCCCTCTGCTGTATACCTACACACACACGTTTTTGCAAACATTGCTACAGTTATCAATATAAAATTCCAGTCTTATTAACTTTATCATTATGATTGTTTTTTCAAAAGGCACGAAAAAATCGTAATGACATTCTTCATTCATCTACGTTTCAACTATCTGAAGCAATGCTAAATTCGTACATTGATCTGATGATACATCTACTACCAGATCCAAAACGAAGCTCAAACAGGTAAGTCTAAATAGCAGAGAATTGGAATTTCTCATCTGCGAACCTCAAGTTATTGATACTATGCTTGACTATTGCATACTATTGCATACTGTTTTTCCCCTAATAGTAGCCCCCGGGCTCTTATAAATTGTAAAAAAAAAAAAAGGAAATAAGGTACATTTAAAATTATAGATCTGGAATCATTTTAGGTGTCTTGCTGTCATTTTAAAGTTAGAAGATTTACAATTTAATGTCATGAAACTATTTAAAACCATTTTAATTTCAATTTTAATACACACATGCATTTTTAGTTATACAGTAGCAGTTCCAAGTTGAAATAACAGGTCAGTCCACTGCTTGTTTTTCGCATCAACCGGAAGTAAACTGTGTAATTCCAACCTCATATTTATTTCATTGAATGAAAGTTTACATGGGTTTCCTAATCTTAAAAAGGTCATTGTCAATCCAAGTTTGAAATTATAAGGATTCAATTTGTTATTTTATGGAGTTGATGCAAGTTAAACTATGCCAAAGCCCATACATATTTATCACAAGTCCTTTAACTCAATGTGTGGGTCATTCTGCCAAGTTTACACATGCATATTTAATTACAGTTAATAACTCTATACAAATAAATATAATCATAAAATTACACAAATTTGTGTTAACAATTAACGGTATTACTTTTTTCAACATGAAAATTGGAAGCATGATAATATTCCTTCTTAAATCTGTTGGAAGTATTTAAAAATGTTGGTTTAACATTTATTAAATTTATCAAAAATAATATAGAGGTAAGCAGCTTGAGTAGATATCAGGTTTTACATGTATGTGTACTTTTGTTTCCAGATAAAGACAGGTTCATTAACAGTAACTGCAGAAGATGAAAGGAAAATACGAGAAGAGGCTTTAAGAGGTAAACAGGCTTGTGTCCATTAATTCAGCATTACTGATGCAATCTGGCTGGTTACCACACTTGACAATGATATTTTGCCCATAAGCACTATGTTCAAGTTTGGTTAGATATCTATCAGAATCAATAAGTGTTTGAACATTGTCAATTACAACCATTTTTCCTGACAACTCAAGTATTACTGGTGCAATCTGGCTGGTTATCAAACTTAACCGAATATTTTGCCCATAAACATTGTCCAAGTTTGGTTGGTTGGTTGGTTGGTTAGATGGATAGTGTTTTATGTCATTTTCAGCACATTTTAGGATATATAGGACAGTTAATTTTTAGCGGTTAAGGCAGACGATGATCAGAACTCAGTTGCTGCAAGACCCTGCCCAAGACAACCTATTATCCTCGTTACTTTACAAAGAATCTGCTAACTGTCTCATCATCTTGGACGGCCTCGATGAGTGGACTCCGCCAAAACATCATCTTCAAAAATCTCCCGTAATAAATGCGGGACTTCCCAGTAGAAACGTCATGAATAAAAGCACAATAGTCACCACAAGTCGCCCGTGGAAACTTGAAGTTCTTAGACTGAAGACTTCAGAGATTGATCAACATATTGAACATGTCGGACTTGATGATGCTTCATCTGAGAAGCTGATCAGATCTGTAATTGACATTCTTAATACAAAACAGGATTTTACAAGGGCTTCATTCAAATTCGACTGCATTGAGTTCATCCAGTTGCTAAAAGAGAAGTACTTGGAGCATTTCAGAATTATACCCATCATATTAAAGCAACTCAATTGTCTCTGGCATGATGGGAAACCTTTGGGAGATTCGCAATGCACTATATACAGTGGTATGATTAATCTATTGTTTGAACTGGCAGAGAAACGCCAAGCACAAAGTGAGGACATCTCCAAAATGAAGGAAGAATGGAAAGGGGTAAAAAATATACTTCCAAAGTGCTTTGATAAAGCAACAAAATGTCTAGAATTTGGACAACTAATATGTTCACTTGGTAGACTTGCATTTGAAACACTGTTTGATCAAAAACAGGAATCAACACTTGTCTTTGAAAGCCGAGCTACATGGAATGTCCAAAACAGAGATACATTTCTGTCTCAAAATTGGAATGCTGACACAAAGCAAAGTAATAAAAGGTTTCACATCACAAATGAAAAGCTTATCATTCTTACACAAAACTTTTCAAGAGTTTTTAGCTTCTGTTTTTGTATCTATGAGTTCTGATCCTTCTCATAAGATAGTTGACAACTTACGTCAGATCTGTAACTCTGTAGACAAAGTGTTTGAGATGTCGAAAGTGTGTGTGTTTATCAGTGGAATGAATCCCGAGATTGTCCACAAACTATCAGAACACAACTGGGAGGTGGCATCCCCTATTACACACAAGTACAGACAATGTATTGAATACACAGTGTATCCCAATAATGTCTATGGCATGTTTGAATATTACCACAGTACATACAAGTATAGAAAACATACTGAAATGGAAAATGATTATTTGCAGTGTACAGTATCTTACATATTTCAACTCATGGTAGATTGTACGAATGAAGGTTTAAACAATGGTTACATGAGACCTGTTGCGAAACTAGAAGACATTTCTATAAAAGTTGGCTTGGATGGCTTTGACCCTAAACTTCTAAGATGCTTCTGGGAACAGCTGATGCCAACAAACATATGCAACATCAAATCAGTTGACTTGTTAATGTTCCAAGGGATGCAAAGTGAACTCTGCAAAATTCTAAAGCAGATTTCCTCACTGCAGAAATTAACAATTAATGGAAATGTTTCAACAAGTGCAGACACTATATTTTCTCTACTGCACAAATCAAAGGAAACATTATTTATATTACAGTTGTGGACTGACGAAATATTGGATATGTCAAAACTACCAGCTGAGAATTTTTCTACTTTCATACCAACTGTAAACAACTTGAAAAGTGTCTAGTTTTGCAATATAAGACTGAATCACAATCAACTTGAAACTTTGATGGCACATTTAACACAGGCAGTAGGACTGATATAGCTATGTCTTTTAAATTTGGTGTGCACCGACTGTGGACATGATTGCAGATGTCCTTTAGATTTATCAAACCAACAACAAACTAGAAGATCTAAGTTTAAATCTGCAAGGGAGAACTCTAAAGAACACATCACAATTACGGCACTGCAAATTATACAAGTTAAAAAGCATGGTACCGTTACTGAAATGTCTCCAAGGTGTACCAAATTTGCAAACAGTATATATTAACCAGTTTGTTTACGACCAACATATGTTTAGTGACACTGAAGTAATTGAAGCTCTTGTAGAATGTCTGCTTACACTAGCGAATGTTAGAAATATCACTTCACGAAATAGACTTTGGTGAAACAGAATTAAAGTTGTCACCCAGGATGAAGAATCTTGAAAATATTAACTTGTATAATGTACAAATGCCATTTGAAACACTGTGCAGATTTGTGGACAGTATACCACAAACTGATCGCTTGGTGAAAGTTGCCATCTGGAAACTACAAATCACACCACCAGAGAAGGTTGTAGCAGCAATAAAATATATTAAATCTTGTGCAAGGTTTGAAGTGTTGACAAGCTCATTGGTGGTGTTTAACCGGAAACTAGGAAACTTGAACATAAAGGTTAGGACAAAAGGAGCTGACAAACAATTAAGTATTCACAATAAATTCCAACGATAGAGAGACTGTGTTCAACTTGACATAATTTACTGTATAAGCTCCACGTAATTAGAAACCAACATGTAACCAACATATGTATTTAAAATGAAATTAAAATGTTTAAGTTAAATGTCATACACATATGTAATGCATAATTATGTCTATTAAATCAATTTAGAATTACTTTTTGTTTAGAATTTGCCATATCAGAAAATCAAGAAACACATTACTCCAAAAAAAAAGCAAGACCTTCAAATATATTTTCTTTAAAATAAGAAACTCAGTGTGTCAGAACAAAGCGAGGTGAAAATATGTTTTTAGAAAACAGTGTTTTATTTTGTATGAAACAGGATATTTGAATTGTTTGCATCACTCATAAAGTAATGAGTTTCTTGACTTTTTGATATGGCAAATTCTAAACAAAAAAAGAGTTCTAAAATGTTTTAATAGACTGTCATAGTTATAGGTGAATCAGATGAATGTATATGAATTAGAAAACAAGAGGCCCAAGTGGGCCTGTAGACGCCCTACTGCATGGTATGATGTGATCAAAAACATAAACATGATAGAGGCCAACCCAAGAAACATGTTTCCTATATATAACTCTATGTAAACTTTGGGTTATCGTGGCGGCCATTTTGAATATTTGACGACAACGAAAAACACACACTTGATAGAGGCCAACAACGGGACCATGTATATGATATTTAACTAGAATGGAATAAGTGGTAATACGTCGTTTGATAAATGTCCCTAAATTTGACCTAAGTTTAGCTATGGTGGCCATCATGGATGACTGGAGGCCCCAAAAATTAAAATCTGAGGGGGACTAACCCAAAGACCATTGTGATTAAGTTTCATCAAAATCCTTCAAGCGGTTTCAGGGTAGATGTCATTTTTAACATTTTCCTATATGACTCTATGTAAACTTTGGGTCACTGTGGCGGCCATTTTGATTATTCGATATTACGAAAAAACACAAACTTGATAGAGGTTAACCCAAGGAACTTGTTTATGATGTTTCACAAGAATGGAATAAGTGGTTTCGGAGATGTTGTTTGAAATTTCCTTAAATTTGACCTAATTTTAGCCATGGTGGCCATCTTTGATGACTGGCAGACGCGAAAAACACAATTGTAATGAAGTTTCATCAAAATCCTTCAAGCGGTTTCAGAAAAGAAGTTATTTTTAGCCTTTTCCTATATAACTCTATGTAAACTTTGGATCGCTGTGGCGGCCATTTTTATTATTCGACAATAACGAAAAACACAAACTTCATCAAGGCTAACCCAAGGAACATGTTTATGATATTTCACAAGAATGGAATGATGTCGTTTGAAATTTCCTTAAATTTGACCTAGTTCTAGACATAGCGGCCATCTTGGCTGCCGCGAAAAACACAAATCTGAGAGGGGCCCTCCCAAGTAACATTGTGATGAAGTTTCATCAAAATCCTTCAAGCGGTTTCAGAGGAGATGTCGATTTTATAAAAGTGCTAACAGACAGACAGACAGACAGACAGACAGACGGACGACGGACGAAAAGTGATCGCATAAGGTCGCCTTTGGCCAGTAGAGCTAAAAATGACATCTTCTCTGAAACTGCTTGAAGGATTTTGATGAAGCTTAAATCACAATGATCTTTGGGATAGTCCCTCTCAGATTTGTGTTTTTTGCAGCTGCCAGTCATCCAAGATGGCCACGATGGCTAAAACTAGGTCAAGTTTAAGTAAATTTCAAACAACATCTCCTCCGAAACCACTGATTCCATTCTTGTGAAATATCATATACATGTTCCTTGGGTTGGCCTCTATCAAGTTTGTGTTTATCTCTATTGTCGAATAATCAAAATGGCCACCACAGCGACCCAAAGTTTACATAGAGTTATATAGGAAAAGGTTAAAAATGACATCTTCTCTGAAACCTCTTGAACAATTTTGATGAAACTTAATCACCCTGATATTTTGGATAGTCCCTCTCAGATTCGTTTTTTTCGCGGCTGCCAGTCATCCAAGATGGCCACCATTTCTAAAACTAGGTCAAATTTAACGAAATTTCAAACGACATCTCCGACATGTCGTTTAAAATTTCCTTAAATTTGACCTAATTTTAGCCATGGTGGCCATCTTGGATGACTGGCGGCCGCGAAAAACATAAATCTGAGGGGGACTATCCTAAAGATCATTGTAATGAAGTTATATCAAAATCCTTCAAGCGGTTTCAAAGAAGATGTCATTTTTAATGTTTTCCTATATAACTCTATGTAAACTTTGGGTCGCTGTGGCGGCCATTTTGATTATTCGACGATAGCAAAAAACACAAACTTGATAGAGGCCAACCCAAGGAACATGTTTATGATATTTTACAAGAATGGAATACGTGGTTTCAGAGATGTCGTTTCGAAATTTCCTTAAATTTGACCTAATTTTAGCCATGGTGACCATCTTGGATGACTGGCGGCCGCGAAAAACATAAATCTGAGGGGATCATTGTAATGAAGTTTCATGAAAATCCTTCAAGCGGTTTCAAAGAAGATGTCATTTTTAGCCTTTTTCTATATAACCCTATGTAAACTTTGGGTCGCCGTGGCAGTTTGATTATTCGACGATAACGAAGAACACAAACTTGATAGAGGCCAACCCAAGGAACCTGTTTATGGTATTTCACAATAATGGAATAAGTGGTTTCGGAGGAAATGATGTTTGAAATTTCCTTAAATTTGACCTACTTTTAGCCATGGCAGCCATCTTGGATGGCCATGAAAAACATAAATCAGAGACGGCCCTCCCAAGTCACATTGTGATGAAGTTTCATCAAAATCCATTAAGCGGTTTCAGAGGAGATGTCGATTTAATAAAATTGCTAACAGACGGACAGACAGACAGATGCACACTGTAGAACAGACAGACAGATGCACACTGTAGATCATCACACAAACTAAAATGCCAAAATGTTTAGTTCATCCCTCAACCTATTCTACATTATTAGAAATGCATAACTTAAGTCTGTGAATCCACTTTCAGAAACCATCACATTAGGCTGACCTCGGCACACCCTTGAGCCACTGATGGACAGCAGAACCAAGAGTTTGTCTCATATTATATTTGCGACCAGACATTTTCATTTATGGGAAAGAGGAAAAAGTAGCAGGGTGCAAGGTCTGGGGAATATATGTGGGGATGTGAGAGGACAGTTACTTTTTCTGTCCCAAAAGATGTACTTAACAACTTAGATATATGAGGTGGTGCATTGTCATGTTAACAGACAAACATTCTTTAGCCCCTTATGTGGACACCTTTTTTTTATTTTTTTATTAAATATTAAGTAACATATCATGGTAGAACCTTCCCGTGACACTTTTACCCTTCATAAATGGAACTTGGATGGATGCACCTTAATTTGTACTGGCACATGCATTCTTTTGGCAATGCCTGGGCTCTTTTTCCATGGCTGTTGGTTGCCAAAACTTTATTAGTTACCTTTTGAACTAGTAAACCCATGTTTCATCACCTGTTACCACATTCGTAAACTTCTTCTCATCATAGTTTGGAAACAGTTTTAGCAAATTTTTGTTAAAAAGTGTGGTACCCATCTATAAGACATTTCCTAACTTTCAACAACAAAAATTAAAGAAATGAACTGTGACACCACTACTAAACATGTAATTTCACGCACAGTGTGTCTTACATCATTCTGAATTATATCTCTCACTTTAGATACTACAGGTTTGTAGGGTGCAATCTTAGGCATTCCAAATTTTGCAACATCTTTAACTGACTTCTTAGTCCACCGCACAACTGTACTATAAGATGCCTTATAGCATAAAAATGCTACTCAGTTTCATAAAAGATCTGCTTCAAGTCCGTATCCCACCATCAACAGGCAAATTTTACAACAGACTGATGCTGTTTCTAAACCTAATGTAACTCACATATTTTGAGAATCCAGATTCTATAGACATAATATAAAAGGATTTAACCAGTCAGGCCAATCCCCAAAACTGAGTGTCGGATTAAGAGTTACTTATTCATTATATGCATATTCAATCATGGGTATTTTAAGAACCCATGAATAAACCTTTTAATTGGCACATATACATTATTATATGACGTAAACACCAGGATAGAGTTTCGATAAATGTTTTGTAGTGTAATTTTGCTGTTATTTGGCAGATTAATTTCTTTAACAGAAATGCCCAGTTTAGAGCGAACTTTCATATAAGCTCTCATTTCTTCAATATTATCTGCTCGTTTCTCAACCATTTTTGATAACAGTGGTCAACAACTGACTACAGAAATAGCAATTATTTTATAAACCAGTCAAACAACGCATTCATATGTAAAAAAGTATGTAGGTATTAAATAGTGCTACCGATGTGTAGCAGTATCCATGTAAAAGTGCACATGCTTTTGAAGGTCTGTCGATGTGCATTACTTTTGGTACATCCCTCGTATGTATCAGACCCTACTTCACCAGATCTTACTAAACAACTACTAAACAACTAGTTCTAACAAATATCCAGATTTTTAATTAATGGATTAATAATTGTAGTAGAATGTAATAATGTTTTAACTGCATGCATTAAATGTGTAAAGCTATGAAAGCTGTTTTGAAGAGAATTAATAAATCATAAACAGACAAAAATCTGGTTTGATATATGAATGGTTTATCCCATTATTTCTCTTAATTTTTTTTTTTATAGCTGTGAACAATTAATGCAGGCAGTTATAACTTGCTAAACTAGAGGATTTTTTGAGAAAAACAGATGTCTCCCCACACTGCACAACCTAGTTAAAGTAAGTTTGATAGTGGATAAGGCGCAACCTTTTTAAGATATGTTTGGAAGTTGATAGGGAACATTTTTGGATAACCAAAACGCACATGGGATATGCACAACTAGATATTACACCATGCTTCCTAGCATGTTTTATCAAAATCCAACAAGCGGTTTAGGAGGAGCAGCAGCGACAACAAATTTAAACAAACTTAAAATGTGAAATGGCCATAACTCCTTCAAAAATCATCGAACCAGAACACAATGACAAAAGCAATATGCACAACTAGGCATCACACCGATGCTTCCTACCAAGTCTCGTCGAAATCCAATAATCGGTTAAAAACCGTAGTGGCGACAACAGATTAAAGTGAAAATTTCAAAGGGCCACAACTCCAACAAAAAAAATCAAACCGGAATACAAACAAGACATGCAGAACTAGACATTATAATAATGCTTCCTGTTAAGTTTTGTCGAAATCCAACAAGCGGTTTAGGAGGAGCAGCAGCAACAACAAATTTAAAGTGAAAATATCAGAGGGTCGGAACTCCGTCAAAAATCATTGATATGTAACACAAACGTGATATGCAGAACTAGACATTATACCGATGCTTCCTGTTAATTTCCGTCGAAATCCAACAAGCAGTTTAGGAGGAGTAGCGGCAACAAAAAAATTAATATGAAAACTTCAAAGGACTATAACTCCGTCACAAATCATCGCACTGGAACACAAGCGCGATATGCACAACTAGACATTATACCGATGCTTCCGGTAAATTTTCAGCGAAATCCAACAAGCGGTTTAGGAGGAGTAGCAAGACAACATTTGTGACAGACGGACGGGGGGAAATTGCAAAAACAATACGGCTCCACTTCAAGGGGGAAGACATAATTCTACTGCAATTATTAATCAAAAATGCATATTATTCATATTTCTTTAAACAGTTATAACATAAGCTTCGAATGGATCTGTTGACTAAGAAAAAAAGCCATAATATTTTAACCAGAAGGCCATGGCAGGCAAGTTGAGCCGTTGGGAATGTGTGACTGAAGTATTGACCGACTGATGAAATATGAAAGTTCTATCACTTAAAGCTTATATTGCTAAAAGAAAAACAAATATTGAGCAAAGTTAAACATTTTGTTTTCCAAATTATTTTTTCCGTCCATGTAAACCTAAACATGTCTTTGTCACATATGGATGTGTATAGCCTATCTAAAACACCCACTGACCAAATTTGAAAGACAGTGTTGAAAAAGTAAATGTTTAGCAAATGTTTAACAATTTGTTTTCTATGTTATTGCTAAATGTCAAGGTCATGGACACATGTGGGTGTGTTCCATGTATATATGGCCTAATTCACCCACTTACCACAATTGGAAGCTGTATCACTTAATAGCATTACAGATATTGGGGACAGAAACAATGCATATCAGTTATTTTAGCTATTGTGCCGACCATGTCTCACTTTTCACTAAAGCGAGTCAACAAACATAGTCTGAAGATGTTAACGGTGCAGGTTCAGATCACGGCGTCCAGCATTAACAACTTTCAGTGGTTGATTTTATTACTTCAATACATGAATGAACCATGATTATATACACTGTTTATATATACCGTTGTTATTATGTATTTCTTTCATATGACAAAGATGCTTTCTACATATGTGCCACATAACAGGCGTTATATAGAGATTATTTAACTGCTGGATTCGAATATAGGGAAATCCTTCATGAGATGGTAGGTGTGTGGTATTTTCATGAACGAGCAGATGCTTGCGAGTGGAAAAACTAAACACTCGAGCCTACCATTGAGTGAAGGATGTCCATATATATGTATATATGTATATATACATTAAGATAAATAATCTATTTACATTTTATATCAATTTGTGTGATTTTAACCAAAATGTTTTCTTTTACTAAACAGTATCGGTGGATGACATCAACGTAAGGAACACTTTACTAATGTCATGACTCAGTCACAGTTAGTTATTTTTCTGTTCAGAGTTAGTTATCAATATTAAGCGATTATGAATATTCTTTCACTGAAAAATCCTAATGTTTTACTCATAGAAATGTAATACATATATATAAACATGCTGTACATATGATCCTAAATATGAAAATCGTGAGAAAGTAACACAAACGTGGCACACATTTTGACATTTTCATCTCTGTAGAATTTCTCACAGGAAAAAATATACTGACAAACAATAAATAGCTTCCTATTAAATATTTCTTTTGTTGTTTTTACTAGCAGTTATCTTGAGCGCAGCAATCACACCCAAATGTTCAGTAATTGCACCCAAATGTGCAGTAATCATATCCAAATGTTCAGCTATCACATCCAAATGTGCAGCAATCACACCCAAATGCTCAGTAATCACAACAAATGTGCAGTAATCACACCCAAATGTTCAGTTATCACATCCAAATGTGCAATAATCACACCCAAATGTGCAGCAATCACACCCAAATGCTCAGTAATCACACCCAAATGTGCAGTAATCACACCCAAATGTTCAGTCATCACACCCAAATGTTGAGTAATCAAACCCAAAGGTTCAGCAATCGCAACCAAATGTAATTATCATGACCGAATGTGCAGCAATCACACCCAAATGTGCATCAATCGCAACCAAATGTAGTTATCACATCAATATTCTAAAGTCAGGATAACTTCACGTTATCTACTAAATAATCTAAAGTCAGGATCACTTCACGTAATCTACTAAATAATCTAAAGTCAGGATCACTTCACGTTATCTACTACATAATCTAAAGTCAGGATCACTTCATGTTATCTACTTAACAATCTTCAGTCAGGACCTCATCACTTTGTTATACACTCAACAATCTTCAGTCAGGAATCTTGTCACATTATCTGCCTAAGAACCTTCAGTCAGGACCACCCCCACTTTATGTCATTTACTTAACAATCTTCAGTGAGCACTACATCGTGCTATTTACATTAAATGGTTTAACTATTTAAAACAAGAGGTCAATGACCTTGAAGCTCTACTGATTGATTTTGTTTTCAGGAAGAAGTCGCTACAAACTTGTTTTTTGAAAATCTATTTTTAGCAGTGGAGGCCATCTTGAATTTCCGGCCGACCTGAAATTTTGCTTAGATCAATTAGACATCAAGAGCAACATTCCTGTGAAGTTTCATGAAAATCCGTCAAGTAGTTTCAGAGGAGTAGTCGCTACAAGTTTTCATTATATAACTCTATGTAAACAAAGATGGTCGCTGACAGCCATGTTTAACATTGAATCAAAATAATGTTCGACTCGGATAACCATCATGTCATGCTGATAATTTTAGAAAAAGTCCCGTATCAATATCACTTATAGTTTTCAAGAAGTAGTCGCTACAAACTTATTTTTTTTAAATCTATTTTTAGCTGTGGCGGCCATCTTGAATTTCTGGCCGATCTGAAATTTTGCTAGGATCAATCAGACATCAAGAGCAACATTCCTGTGAAATTTCATGAAAATCCGTCAAGTAGTTTCAGACGAGTAGTCGCTACAAGTTTTCAATATATAACTCTATGTAAACAAAGATGGCCACTGGCAGCCATGTTTAACGTCGAATCAAAATAATGTTCGACTCGGATAACCATCATGTCATGCTGATCATTTTAGAAAAAGTCCCATATCAATATCTCTTATAGCTTTCAAGAAGTAGTCGCTACAAACTTATTTCTTAAAAATCTATTTTTAGCCGTGGCGGCCATCTTGAATTTCCGGCCGATCTGAAATTTTGCTAGGATCAATTAGACATCAAGAGCAACATTCCTGTGAAGTTTCATGAAAATCCGTCAAGTAGTTTCAGAGGAGTAGTCGCTACAAGTGTTCATTATATAACTCTATGTAAACAAAGACGGCCGCTGGCAGCCATGTTAAACGTCGAATCAAAACGATTTTCGACAAGGACCAACATCATGTCATCCTGATCATTTTAGAAAGAGTCCCATATCAATATCTCTTATAGTTTTCAAGAAGTAGTCGCTACAAACTTATTTTTTAAAAATCTATTTATAGCCGTGGTGGCCATCTTGAATTTCCGGCCGACCTGAAATTTTGCTAGGATCAATTAGACATCAAGAGCAACATTCCTGTGAAGTTTCATGAAAATCCGTCAAGTAGTTTCAGAGGAATAGTCGCTACAAGTTTTCATTATATAACTCTATGTAAACAAAGATGGCCGCTGGCAGCCATGTTTAACGTCGAATCAAAACGATTTTCGACAAGGACCAACATCATGTCATGCTGATCATTTTAGAAAAAGTCCCATAGCAATATCCCTTAGAGTTTTCAAGAAGTAGTCGCTACAAACTTGTTTTTTAAAAACCTATTTTTAGATTTGGCGGCCATCTTGGATTTCACATCTACATGAATTTTTGCTAGGATCAACTAGACTTCATGGGCAACATTTCTGTAAAGTTTCATGAAAATCCATTCAGTAGTTTCAGAGGAGTAGTCGCTACAAAAAAAAAGTTAACGGACGGACGGACAGACGGACGGACAGACGGACGGACGGACGACGGACACCGCACCACGGCATAAGCTCTGCTGATCTCTGATCAGTAGAGTTAAAAAAATGTAGTTACCAAACATGCAGTAATCACACCCAAAGGTGCAGGAATCAAAACCAAATGTGCAGCAATCACATCCTAATGTGCAGTAATCACAGCCAAATCTGAAGTAATCATACCCTAATGTGTATTATCACCCAAATGAGCAGTAATCACACCCAAATGTGCAGTAATCAAATGGGGCAGCAATCACACCAATGTGCAGTTATAACACCTAAATGTGCTGAATGTGCAGTGAATACAGATGGCACAGAAGTTATTCCTCGAAACCATTTTTCGATTTTTAGTAACAGCGGCCTTGACCCGAGTGACCTGAAATGCAATCCTAACCTTCCATTCCATACAATTATATTCACAGCAAGTTTTGTCACAATATCTCACTCCTAACAAAAGTTATTTAGCAGAAATAATTGTACTGTTTTTAGGAACAGTGACCTTGACCTAGACCCAGTGACCTCAAATGCAATTCAAAGCTTTTTCCCCCAAATAAGCTACCTACACAGGACGTTTTGGCACAGTATCACACTCCTAACAAAAAGTATTGAACCATGAGTTTGTCGCAGCCCATCTGCATACCCGCCAAACTTTTAGTCAGGAACACATCACATGACATTGTTATCTATTTAACAATATTCAGCCTGGTCACATTACCTGATGTTTTTCTACTTTACAACTTTCAGTCAGGATCACATTATCTACGTAACAACTTTCAGTCAGGATCACATCATATTCTCTACTTAACAACTTTCAGTCAGGATCACATCACATTATCTACTTAACAACTTTCAGTCAGGATCACATCACATTATCTACTTTACAATCTTCAGTTAGGAATCATGTCACATTATCTACCTAAGAATCTTCAGTCAGGACCTCATCACTTTATGTTATTTACTTAACAATCTTCAGTCAGGACCACATCACTTTATGTTATTTACTTAACAATCTTCAGTCAGGACCTCATCACTTTACGTTATACACTGAACAATCTTCAGTCAGGAATCATGTCACATTATCTACCTAAGAATCTTCAGTCAGGATCACATCACTTTATGTTATTTACTTAACAATCTTCATTCAGGACCACATCACTTTATGTTATTTACTTAACAATCTTCAGTCAGGACCACATCACTTTACGTTATACACTGAACAATCTTCAGTCAGGAATCATGTCACATTACCTAAGAATCTTCAGTCAGGACCACATCACTTTATGTTATTTACTTAACAATCATCAGTCAGGACCACATCACTTTATGCTATTTACTTAACAATCTTCAGTCAGGACCACATCACTTTGTTATTTACTTAACAATCTTCAGTCAGGACCACATCACTTTATGTTATTTACTTAACAATCTTCAGTCAGGACCACATCACTTTATGTTATTTACTTAACAATCTTCAGACAGGACCACATCACTTTATGTTATTTGCTTAACAATCTTCAGTCAGGACCTCATCACTTTATGTTATTTGCTTAACAATCTTCAGTCAGGACCACATCACTTTATGTTATTTACTTAACAATCTTCAGTCAGGATCACATCACTTTATATTATTTACTTAACCATCTTCAGTCAGGACCACATCACTTTATGTTATTTACTTAACAATCTTCAGTCAGGACCTCATCAATTTATGTTATTTACTTAACAATCTTCAGTCAGGATCACATCACTTTATGTTATTTACTTAACAATCTTCAGTCAGGACCTCATCACTTTATGTTATTTACTTAACAATCTTCAGTCAGGACCACATCACTTTGTTATTTACTTAACAATCTTCAGTCAGGACCACATCACTTTATGTTATTTACTTAACAATCTTCAGTCAGGACCACATCACTTTATGTTATTTACTTAACAATCTTCAGTCAGGACCACATCACTTTATGTTATTTACTTAACAATCTTCAGTCAGGACCACATCACTTTAAGTTATTTACTTAACAATCTTCAGTCAGGACCACATCACTTTATGTTATTTACTAAACAATCTTCAGTCAGGACCACATCACTTTGTTATTTACTTTAACAATCTTCAGTCAGGACCACATCACTTTATGTTATTTACTTAACAATCTTCAGTCAGGACCACATCACTTTGTTATTTACTTTAACAATCTTCAGTCAGGACCACATCACTTTATGTTATTTACTTAACAATCTTCAGTCAGGACCACATTACTTTGTTATTTACTTTAACAATCTTCAGTCAGGACCACATCACTTTATGTTTTTTACTTAACAATCTTCAGTCAGGACCTCATCACTTTGTTATTTACTTTAACAATCTTCAGTCAGGACCACATCACTTTATGTTATTTACTTAACAATCTTCAGTCAGGACCTCATCACTTTGTTATTTACTTTAACAATCTTCAGTCAGGACCACATCACTTTATGTTTTTTACTTAACAATCTTCAGTCAGGACCACATCACTTTGTTATTTACTTTAACAATCTTCAGTCAGGACCACATCACTTTATGTTTTTTACTTAACAATCTTCAGTCAGGACCACATCACTTTATGTTATTTACTTAACAATCTTCAGTCAGGACCTCATCACTTTGTTATTTACTAAACAATCTTCAGTCAGGACCACATCACTTTGTTATTTACTTTAACAATCTTCAGTCAGGACCACATCACTTTGTTATTTACTTAACAATCTTCAGTCAGGACCACATCACTTTATGTTAATTACTTAACAATCTTCAGTCAGTACCACATCACTTTATGTTATTTACTTAACAATCTTCAGTCAGGACCACATCACTTTGTTATTTACTTAACAATCTTCAGTCAGGACCACATCACTTTATGTTATTTACTTAACAATCTTCAGTCAGGACCACATCACTTTGTTATTTACTTTAACAATCTTCAGTCAGGACCACATCACTTTATGTTATTTACTTAACAATCTTCAGTCAGGACCACATCACTTTGTTATTTACTTTAACAATCTTCAGTCAGGACCACATCACTTAATGTTATTTACTTAACAATCTTCAGTCAGTACACCATCACTTTATGTTATTTACTTAACAATCTTCAGTCAGGACCACATCACTTTATGTTATTTACTTAACAATCTTCAGTCAGGATCACATCACTTTATGTTATTTACTTAACAATCTTCAGTCAGGACCACATCACTTTGTTATTTACTTTAACAATCTTCAGTCAGGACCACATCGCTTTATGTTATTTACTTAACAATCTTCAGTCAGTACAACATCACTTTATGTTATTTACTTTAACAATCTTCAGTCAGGACCTCATCACTTTATGTTATTTACTTAACAATCTTCAGTCAGTACAACATCACTTTATGTTATTTACTTAACAATCTTCAGTCAGGACCACATCACTTTATGTTATTTACTTAACAATCTTCAGTCAGGATCACATCACTTTATGTTATTTACTTAACAATCTTCAGTCAGTACAACATCACTTTATGTTATTTACTTTAACAATCTTCAGTCAGGACCACATCACTTTATGTTATTTACTTAACAATCTTCAGTCAGTACCACATCATGCTATTTACTTTATATTGTTCATCTATTTAAAAAAAAAACGTGGACACATTCAAAGCATGTTAAAAAGAAGGTAATAAAAAGCACTTCTATGGTGTTGCCTAGCAACCATTAAAGTACCAACCTTCACCTTTACATTAAGTTCATCCTCTTCTATAGAGTCTGGAGTCTTGGGTATCATGTACTCTGGATGTGGATCTGTATCCGTACTGGCAGGAGTCGGGTTAATGTCTGCCAAATATAATATATACACATCCAATTAGTCACTTCTACATTTTGATCAGTTACTAAAGTAATATTCAACTGATAAAAAACACACTAAATAAGCAACGCTAGAGTTGACAGAACAGATGAACTCTAAAATATGCATTTTGCAGTTGTGAAGCTGAGTATGACATTCAATAGTCCAGTTTAACTGGAGATCCACTAGATATACCAGTCTACTGAGTTAACAGAAATATGAAAAACAAAACAAAACAAATATTCAGAATATGCTCAATGAGAAAAAACTTTGGCTTGAAACAGTAGGTTAAAATAGCTTCGAGTCACGCAAAAAAAGTATTTCTTCAATTTCTTATTCTCCATCTTAAATAACTTTTGCTCAACAAAGAATGAATAAGAAAATGTCCATTATGCATCATTATTCATGAAGAAATCTTTATTCTCTGATTTATAAACTATCACTGAAGGTAATTAATACCAAACACGTACCCCACAACGATATGCATATCACAACTTCATACTGATGCTTCTCACAAAGTTTGATGAAAATCCATGTAGGAGTTTTGCCATGGAAAAATAGCGTAGATAACAAATTTCTGAGAAGATATTCAAGGGGCCAGAACTGAATTAAAAATCACTGAAACGGAACCCAACAATGATAGGCACAACTCCTATCATACTGATACTTCTCATAAAGTTTCGTGAAAATCCAACAAAGGGTTACGGAGAAATAGCGCGGACAAGATTTTTGTGTAAAAATATTCAAAAGGCCATAACTCTGTCTAAAATCATCAAACTGGAATGAGACAATGTTATGCACATCTCCACTTTATACTGATGCTTCTCATAAAGTTTCGTGAAAATCCATCAAAGTTATTGAGAAATAACGCGGAAAAGATACGTGTATGGAAATATTCAAAGGGCCATAATTCTGTCAAAAATCATCAAACCGGAATGAGACTAAATTATGCATATCTCCACTTCATACTGATGCTTCTCATAAAGTTTCGTGAAAATCCATCAAAGGGTTACAGAGAAATAGTGCGGACAAGATTTTTGTGTGAAAACATTCAGAGCATAACGTCAAAAATCATCGAACCAGAATGAGACAATGTTGTGCATATCTCCCCTTCACACTGATGCTACCTCATACAGTTTTGTGAAAATCAATCAAGAGGTTATTGAGAAAAAGCGGGGACAATATTTTGAACAGACCGGCCGACCAACCAACCAATCGACCGACAAAGTGACTCCTATATAACCCCTCAAACTTCGTCTTCAGGGATATTATATTGAAAAAACAGATAACAGTTTACCTAAGACTTGCTGAATTTTCAAAACCTAAAACTCTATTATTAAATCAAAGTTGTCCCCTATGATGTTTTTCGTGTAACACTTCAACTTAAGATTCATTATAAGATTTGAGTATAAAAAAAGAAGATATTTTTAGCAGAGAAAACACATAAAATTACCTATATACAACAAATTCCCTAAACTCATAACTGCCTTATACATGTATTACAGTATAATTTTGTACATAAACATGACACGAACATGGTCGACTTTTATCACATTCATGCACAAATACAGTTTCAAGCACAACAAAACACATTCCAATCAAAACATTCATGCACATACTCAGGTTCCAGCACAACACACATTCGACTCAAACATTTATGCACATACGCTGGTTTCAGGACAACACAAACACATTCATGCACTTTTACGGGTTACAGCACAACACAACACACAGCTGACTCAAACATTCATGAACATACACACAAATACAACTTCATGCAGGTTTCTGAGCACAACATTCCGATGAAACATAGAAAAGCATTCAATAAACACATAACAACCAAATGTCTGCCACTCCAGATTTCACAACCACAGCCAAATTTACGCAACCCCAGATTTAGCAACCACAACACACTATGGTTTAAATTAAATCTCTCATGCAATGGGATAAATAGGTCACAAAATCAAAACATTTAAGCTAAGTTAATTGCCATTTAATTTGTAAAATAACTTCTAAACAATGATGTAGTGATTAACCATGCATATTATAGAACATGTTGGAATAAACAAGCCTACAATTACCCCCCTTTACAGGCATACCTACTTTGTTGAATGAAAGCATTGCTTGTTTTTCTAGAATGTGAATTATCCTAAACTAAGTTAAACTGTTTTATATGGGAAAACCGATACAAACTGACAAAAGTGCAAATCAAACGAATAATCATGAACATGTAACGCTACGTTATTATGTTATGTTATCTATTTTTCATTTAGTAATGCGTATAACATTTCCTGAAAACAAACAAATCTACTTTCTAACATAATGGGAACACTGGTACATAATGGTGCCAAAATAAAATGCAAACAAAATGTAAGAGAAATCTGCCAATTCTGGGGTAAACATTTCACTAAAACTTTTTTAGCTTAAAGTGATACAATAATGTTTACTGACATCAAAGCTTAAAAGCTGAGAGAGCATGATATTTGGCAAATTTCTCAATCTAAGGAGTAGAAAACTAAATAAGACTAAAGGCTCTTCTCTCTATAAACATGTACAGCAAGAGTGACAGTAGCTGCATTCGTAGCGACATGACAACGGAGTTATGTACCCCTTATAATATCTCTTTCTGGTTTACTCGGCGGTAATTCCTCAATTGGAGATTCTGAGCTGGAACTGCTGGAATCATCTGGAGATAGAGTAGCAACACCTCCCATAAACACAGAGACAGACCAAATGTAGGTAAGGGAGATAAGAGTTACCTTACTTCATGTTTGCTAGTCTGTAAAGAGTTACATCCCTGTGCAATATCTAAGCAACAGCTACTTTTGCAACTGAGTGAATGGTTTGCTGCAACGTAAAATGATATCGGTGGTGTTGTATATCAGCACCCAAAATTGTGATGTGCACACATTACTGAGAAAATAAATTTGTGAACACAATATATAGTGAATGTTTGCACACACACAAACAGAATGATGGTATAATAAGCGTATTGGAAACAGATTATCTAACTATCTGCACTAACCTGTTACCCAGTCAAACTTCAAAAAAAACAGAGGAGCTCTATACGATTTTTGCTTTCATTCCAATCCTATTAACTAATATATATGTTCTAAAAGTGCTGAAATAAAATATGTTTAAACCAAACCTCAAAAAATTCAAAAACAAAAAATTACCTTTTATGGATTTAATCTTATATTATACTAAACCATAACTGAAAGACTAAAAGCTTGCAAATTATTCATCAATTTGTTATCATTATAACCACCTGATTAATACACAGGTATGACTATGTTAAGATCACTTATAATGTTCATTACTAGATTACATTACATTTAGACAAAGGTCACCCTTTTATTATAACAGGGGTGTCGCTTGGCTTCCACATTTTTCAGCTCCGAATTATTTTTTTATAAATATCATAATTTCGTCATGGGAATATATGACGAAAAACTCCCTTGGTTCAACAGAGTCTATGAGATTCTCCCAAGATGATCCATGGGCCAATACATATTGCATTTGCAACATGCGTGTATTCATAACAGAATATCAAAAGTTTTGGCATCAGAGTTACTTCACCATTGTCTCACAGCTACAGTAGTGAAACAAAAAAAGTTTAGAACTGGTTTATGCTAATTAACCATAATAAAACATTGATCAGAAGAAAGCAGAAGGTCTATAAACACTACCGGAACAAGAGCTGTTATTTATTTAAACAATGATCGAGGTAAATATTTCGAAGTGTTTTAAATATTTATGCATGTACAAAGTCACAAATGATTCTGACTAACATTGACTATACATACAGAATCAACAAACATACTTTTACCCACTCTTCCTCGCTGATATACAACTTCTTCAAGTTTAATTATATTATGTGCTTGACTTACAATTCAAGAATGTGTTAAACTAGCGTCAGCAATTATGTTCTATTACTCTGTGTTGAAGACCTTGAGGAATACTGGTGCTAAACTAGCGGTCAGCTATTATGTTCTATTACTGTGTTGAAGACCTTGAGGAATACTGGTGCTAAACTAGTGGTCAGCAATTATGTTCTATTACTCTGTGTTGAAGACCTTGAGGAATACTGGTGCTAAACTAGCGGTCAGCTATTATGTTCTATTACTGT